>OVBI01001291.1:0-37341 GCA_900406495.1 Sisymbrium altissimum | reverse complement strand
TATATATATATGTATGCCAAATCTCTCTATCCCTCACATCATAAATTAATCCTTAAAACACCTTTTTCTCTCTACATCGCTCTCTCACTCCTTTCTCTGTCCATTGATCTTATCGAAAATGGCTCTTGAACAACCTCAGCTTCCATGCGTAGACGGTGTATGTATGCGATGCAAGGTGGCGGTTCCATCGGAAGAGTGTCTTACGTGCAACACCTGCGGTACGTTGTGGCATGCGTCATGTCTCACGTCACCACCCGAATCCCTCGCTTCCACTCTTCAGTGGGGGTGTCCCGATTGCTCTGTCTTTCTCGATCATGTTCCAGCTGCCGCAACCTCCTCTGAAGGATCAGCCCTTGTAACAGCGATCCGCGCGATCGAGGCTGATGCTTCTTTGACTGAGGCACAGAAAGCTAAGAAGAGGCAACGGTTGGTGAGTGGTAAAACTGATGAGGATGACGAGGAGGAGAAAAACAGCAAAAGGGAAGTAAAGGGTGATGCGTTGACTGCAGTTGAAGAACATCTCGACTGTCCTATCTGCCTCGATTTGCCTGAAAGGCCAGTCTCGGTTCGTTCTCTTTGTCTCTCTGACTCTGGATCTTGCTTTCGCTTTACTCACATATCATCATGGATTATATTATCTATAGTTTAGGCCTTTCTCATGCTTGTGGATATATTATGTCACTGTAATGTATCTCTTAGATTGTTAAATCTCGCTATTGAATATGGTTGCCTTTCATGGTGTCCTTAAACATTACTTTATGGTGTTTTCATGTTTTCTTAAACATTTCTGTGGTTTTTTAGCATCTGAAATATGGTGTTAATTTAGTCTATCCAGTCATGTAAATTAGCATCTGAAAACGAAAATTTGCGTAGAATTTTTTTTCTTTCTAATAACTGTTTTTACGATATTATTAAATATAGATTTCATAAAATTTTTGAATATGACCTATAAATAGTTTGAGACAGCTCTCCTTTATTTCTGGAACTAATACACTTCGTGCTTATACAAAAGCATTGGATTTCTTTTTTACTTATCATTTGTGGCAATCATGCATGTCAATACACATTAAGAGTGTCAAGCATGTTTTAGTTTTTTTTTCTTTGCTGAATTTAAACATATCATGCATATATTTCTTTCCAGATCAAGTATTTGGATGATCAATATTGAAGTACTGCTAATGGCTTTCTTGTACGTGTCTTTCCAGCTATCGTGCGGGCACAATTTTTGTTTAAAGTGTTTTCAGAAATGGGTTGGTAAAGGGAACCATACTTGTGCGAAATGCCGATCCGTAATTTCTGAAGACATGGTAAAGAATCCGCGAGTAAATCTTTCTATGGATTCTGCTGTTCGGCTTGCAAGGGTTTTCAAATGTGCTAATGCGGCTACCCCAAAGGTTTCTCATCACATAAGTAACCAAGACCGCCCTGAGACATCATTTACGACTGAGCATGCCAAAAAAGCTGGAAAGGCTAATGCTCGTAGTGGCAGGATATTCGTGACAGCACCACGTGATCACTTTGGTCCTATAACTGCTGAGCACGATCCTATCAGAAATAAAGGTGTATTAGTTGGAGAAGCTTGGACTGACAGGCTACATTGCAAGCAGTGGGGTGTTCACTGTCAACATGTTGCTGGCATTGCTGGCCAATCAAAGTATGGAGCTCAGTCAGTGGCACTCTCTGGAGGTTATGAGGATGATCAAGATCATGGAGATTGGTTTCTCTACACAGGAAGGTTTGCATTACCATTTACTCCTCACCTTTGATGTATTCGCTTAATATTTGTTTTTTCCATTTTTATACATAGCTGCTTGGACTAGTTTTATTTTTTTTATTTATCTTGTATATTTGTGACTTCTGTCATTGGTTATGCCTTGAATATGTGTGAATGTGTCTTGTAGTGGAGGAAGAGACCTCAAAGGAAATAAAAGAACCAACAAAGAACAATCCTTCGACCAGAAGTTTACAAAATCAAATGAAGCTCTAAGGATTAGTTGCCAAATGGGATATCATGTACGAGTTGTCAGGTAAGCTGTTATTTCAGCCAAATTCCATTGCGTTCAACATCTTTCTTTTACCTTTAGGTTAAAGGGGATGATTCTCTCCGTGTCAAAATGACATTTTTTAATTGAATAAAAAATATAGATTGTTTGCCTTAATTGAATCAAATGGTTGTTGTTACTAGTTTTACCTTTTTTATCGATACATTATATACTTTATGCAGAAAGTGTCTTTAACTCTTCAGCTCTTTCTTCATACTTACACTTTAACAGGACGGAGAAGGAGAAATTTTCTACATATGCTCCAAAGAAGAAAGGAGTGAGATATGATGGGATTTATAGGATTGAGATGTGCTGGCGGAATGTTGGAACACAGGTTTGGATATTGCTACCAATCCAATTTATTTTACCTGTTCATTTTATGTAGAAATGTATTTAGTCATTTATTTTTCTGACCAACTATTCTGTTTTTGATAGAATTTTAAGGTTTGTCGTTACCTGTTCATTCGATGTGACAATAGTCCAGCTCCATGGACAAGGTTTGATTTTCTTTTTTTTTGGAAACGTCCCTTTTCTATATTTGCTACTTATTAATTCTCAACGTCGAACTATATTGCTTTGCAGTAATGAGCATGGTGATCGTCCAAGACCTTTGCCTAAGATTACAGAGCCCAAGGACGTCACTGACCTCTTTGTGAGAACGGAAAGTCCATCGTGGGATTTTGATGTAAGCACCAGCTCTCTTTTTTTTCTCCTTTTTTCTCACATTTCATCATACATTACTTATACACAAGAAAGTAACTTATTACATATATAGCTTAGTTACAAAAAAAATACCTAGACCAGCTTCCAAAAGATAACAGTTGGAGTGTCTAAGCAGATATCTAATTTTCTTCTTCTGGTTTCTTATCTGTAACACTTTCCTCTGTACTTGCTAACACATTTACTTGATCAGGAAACTGATGGTCGTTGGAAGTGGATGAAACCGCCACCTGCTAGCAGAATCGCTGTTAATGATTTTATTTCTACAGAGAGGAAGATCAGGAAAGGGGCACAAAACAATACTGCCTCGAAAAAAATTCTAAAAGGTCTGCGTGTCCATAAGTTTAGACTCAAGCTTTCTTAGTGGATTTTCTAGATAGAATTAATCCCTATGGCAAATCTAACCTGCTTCATTTTTTTTTTTGTGTTTTTGTTTTTCTGTTGAGACAGGTTTTGCTTGCCAAATATGTTGGAAGGTGATGAGCCTTCCGGTAACAGCACCATGTTCTCACAGCTTTTGCAAGGTATGCTTGGAAGATAAATTCGCTGGGATAAATCAAGTGGCAGAGAGAAGCAGAGGCGGGCGCACACTACGTCCAAAGAAGAATGTAATGAGCTGTCCTCGTTGCAAAGTTGACATTGCTGACTTTGTCCAGAACCCACAGGTAAGTAAAATAATCTCTTCTTCTTGCATTAGGGTTATGACTTATGAGCCTTAAGAATCTCTGTCTATCTTATTGATTTGGTTGCTACAACTGGATGAGGTTATTTCAATGGTAACCTTTAAACAGTCTATATTTAGTTTTTCCATGTAGCAACATCCGTATCGGATGTCAGTATCATCAGATACCCAATGAATGTCATTACTTTGGCTAACATACAAATGGGTGTGGAAAATAGGTGAACAGAGATTTGATGCGTCTGATAGAGGATCTGAATAAGAAATTAGAGGAAGAGACCGTGGCAGAAAAGAAAAAGGAGGAGGTAGAGGAGGAAGAAGAAGAGGAGGAGGAGGAGGAGGAGGAGGAAGATGAAGAAGACGAACCTCAGATTATTGCTAATGAAGAAGAACCTCAGATTGTTGCTAATGAAGAAGAACCTCAGATTGTTGCTGATGAAGAAAAACTTCAGATTGTTGCTGATGAAGAAGAGCCTCAGATTGTTGCTGATGAAGAAGAACCTCAGATTGTTGCTGATGAAGAAAAACCTCAGATTGTTACTGATGAAGAAGAACCTCAGATTGTTGCTGATGAAGAAAAACTTCAGATTGTTCCTGATGAAGAAGAACCTCAGATTGTTGCTGATGAAGAAAAACTTCAGATTGTTCCTGATGAAGAACTTCAGATTGTTGTTGATGAAGAAGAACCTCAGATTGTTGCTGATGAAGATGAACCACCAACCAAAAAGATTAAGTTGGACAGAGACATAGAGTAGCACTCTCTACTTAAAAACTCTCTCTTTTGATTATAATAATATTCTGTATACAAACAGTTTATGGAATGTCCTTTTTTGAAACAATTGTCTCCTTAATTTGATATTATAAGTTACTATGTTTTGAAATTTCTCCAATTCTTTTTTAAAAAAATATTTTGCTTTGGACTTTCTCCAATCTTTTTCAATAATAATTTAAAACCTGAAAAAATCTTTAAAATCAAAAAAATAATCAAACTCTTCCAAAAAAAAGTAGTAACAACCCCCTTGGAAATGCACACTAATACAAAGTTACATTCTCAAACATCTATTGATCAAAATCTGCATATGAAATTGTTTATCACATATTTTTGGGGGTTAAAATATTAAATTTATTTATCAACAAAGAAAAAAAGTTTACACACTCATGGCTTTCAAATATGAACCAAGAGAGTTAAAGAAAAATGGGAAGAAAAAAAAATATAGAAACTAAGTGCCGTACTTAGAGCATCTTTAACACAAAAGCTTTAAAATTAAGGTTCTCATAATATTTATATTATTAATTTAATATATTGTTATAATTTAAATTAATTATAAAAAATAGAACCAATAAAAAGAAAATAAGTGACTAGAGATTGTAAATCTGAGTTTCTAAAAGTCTCTTGTATAGAAACGGTTGTTTTTTTTTCTTTTCTTTTTTTTTCTTTTTTTTTTATTAAAAAATTAATTAAAACCTTTTTTAGAACCTATTTTTAATGGTGCTCTTAGTGCGAAAACAAAGAAAATGATGACCTTTACTTTATTATTGCTTAATGACTTAATTACAAAGATGACCTCATCCTTTATCTGTAGAATAATTTAAAGCTTAATACATTTTTATCTTTAAGTCTAAGATATAGTTATAAAGATATTTAGTCATAATGGATATATGCTAAGGAATCGAATCTGTTTTGAGGAGCGTCGCCTTCTCTCTTCCAACGTCTCCTGCAAGTACGGAGCTGAGAGATGATGCTATCGTGTTGACATATTTTAATAATTGGACTTTACAACTGGGTTTTGATTCTCATTGTTTGGGTCTAATGTTGTTGGGTTAATTAGAATACTTCCAATGGAGATATCTTACATAAGTATTTCATAATTAAAAAAAAATTAATAAAAATTAAAAGAGAGAGTGTTAGAAATATCTAAATAGTTCTCATTTAAGATACTCTAAGAACTCCTTCTGACACGTAGTTTAAATGAATGTAATATTTTTTACTTTTTAGTTAAAATCAAATTATAAAAGTAATTAGTAATAAAATACTATTTTTTGTTTGTTTGAGAACCTCTTAAAAGTATTTATGGATGAAAAATGCTCTTAGACCATCTCCATTGGGTGAGATACTCTTACAGTTATCTCAACTATATAATTTTAATATTTTAATTTTATTTCAGGATATAATTAAATTTTAATTTTAAAAAAAAATTAAAATAAACCATGCAATGTTTAAAGTAAGTATCTCAAATGAAAATTTTGATGCGAGTTTTTCATAATTTAAAGACACTCAGAATTAATTTTGATGGGAGATGCTCTTACATCCCTCCACAAATTATTTTACATAAATAAAAAAATTAAAGATCATGGTTGGCAATTCTAAAATTAGAAAGCTAATTTCAAAGGAAACAATGGGTTTGCTTGGGGTAGACTTTAGACTGTAAACTTTTAATTATATTTTGCTGTAAAATTTTTAATTTTTAAAGAGTCACAGCCACTTTTTTTTTTTAAAAGTATGATTTTAGAGGATGTAAAAGTAACTGTTGTATTATAAATAAAATATAGTAAAAATGGCTGTGAGATATTTTAGGAGGAGTTTTAGGACTTTCACAGCTTTTAAATCAATAAAGTGTGCTTGGATAATTTTTTACTTTTCAAACTGTAATTTTTTTTTAAAGCCTTTACAGATTTTAAAGTGTATTTGCCAAGCACACCCAATATTGATGAACATTGTTTGGGGTTAGACAGTTAAGTTCAATAAATATGATTAAAATTCAATAATAAAATTCTTAGAGTGCATTAAATTCAATATGAATTCTAATTGAAAAGTAAAGAAATATGTAGTTAAATAAATAAAATAAATATAATTTTGCCCAAGAAAATATAAAATAAGTAAATGATTGGAGGGATATCATATATGTTTTTTTGGATGAAAAAAAAATCTTATAAATGATTAACTTGAAATAATTTATTAATAAAATAAAAAGATATAGAATAACTAATAAAAAATTAAATGTGTAGTTTGGGTTTAATAGACTAATTTAATTTTTATTAGAATGATTACATTTGTAACTAGTTATATAAGGAAGAGTAAAATACCATGAAATATATTTAATAACTTAATTTGTTTATCAACATTATTTTCTTAAATCTATTAATACTAATATAAGCTGGAACGGAACTTATTTTGGAGAAAAGGATTTGTTCATATTTAATAACTTAATTTGTATATTCTTAATTCTTAAACACCAAATTCAAAGTTTGAAACAAGAGTCAAGATTAGCTTCATCATCCATTTATAAGATTTTTCTATTCTCGAACACCTCTTCTTTAGGTGTGATGTTGCACAGCAAGCTTGGAGCTCAACCTCAATTCTGAACACTTTTGATCCCTCAGCTATGCAAGACTTCAAATCTGCCCTCACTAGCACAAAGAGATGGACCATGCTACCACCGGTAGGCCTCGTCAAAACACTATTTTCCCTTAGATTGTTTGGTCCCTATGGAAGACTCGGAACACCTGCATTTTTGAGCACATAAAAGTCTCAAGAGAGCAGAAACTATTACTAAGGTAATCACGGCAGCAAGGGAGTGGGAAGAAGCTCAAACATTTTCCCCTCCGATCAAACCCAGCAACATAGGTCTCCTTAATACACCAATTCTTCAGAACTCGATAATCTGTAAAACTGATGCCGCATGTGAACCAATTACCAGGAATGCGGGATTTGGATGGATCTTCAAAGACATTACACAACAAACCACTACACAAGGACAAGCGGGTGACCGCTTCGTCAATTCCCCGATCATGGCTGAAACCATTGCTATCCGAGCAGCTCTCTCTCATGCCCTGGAGCTAGGTATCTCCTCCATATATCTAAAATCTGATGCTCATGATCTCATCCGAGCCATCTCATCGTAAGAGCAAATCAAAGAATTCTCCGGAACTTTGTTTGATGTACTCTCTTGCCTCTCTTTTCTCATCTGTGTCTTTTGCTTTCATCCCAAGATCGAAAAAAGTATCAGCCGGTGAACTGTCAAAAAATTTATTGTGGGCTTTACGCCCCCCTCCTCCGTCTTTGAGCCTGTAGCTTTTGGGCTTCTTTAATATAATCATCTGATGTTCAAAAAAAAAGACTATAATTTCGTATTGATAATGATATATTGAAGACAAGCTTAGTTGTTTGTCTTGGAGTTTACTTGTATTGGCATTTAAAGTTAGATTTTTCAAAAAAATTTTTAATGTAATCGATCATCTTTGTATGTTTTACAAAAGTTACATAAGTAAGAAGTTAAGAACCAAAAAGAAAGAAACTCAAAGAAGAAGCCTATTTTGTGGTCCTCTGCCTCTTTTTCAACAAACTCAATTTTTAACGACTTGAACAGACTTCTTCCGCTGCATCTTTGGTTTTTTAAAGTCTTGACGTTTGTAGTGAAAATTTCCTGTTGTTACTTGTTAAGGCTTATCCGTTTTCGAAATGTGCAGGCCTATAAACTGAAAACTTTATTTTTATTTTGGAGAAGCAATAGACACCGTCAATCTTAACGTTGTGATTTGATTTGAAAAATTAGACTTTTTTTTTGGAAGGGTCTCCATGATCTATAATTTTTTTGTGTGTAAATATTGTATTTCTTTTCCTAAAAAAAAAATGAAATTTTCTTCAAATTCCAATAAGCTGATTTATCTTTTTTGATATTTAACATTTGATATTATTTTTCTTCCTTTTTCTTTTTATATTTTATATTTTATTTTAAGCTGATTTCCTTTTTATATCAAATTAGGATTTTATGCACTCTTTGTGGGGGGGATTATGTTTTTTAACCAATGTTTACACAGAATAACGATTTAAAAAAATTATATTTTATAAAGATTATATTATTAAGATTGAATTTAAAGTAATATTATTGGATTTAAAAAAATATTATGATAGAAAACCATTTATCTTCATCTCTTATATCAATTTTTCTCTTTGTTCTTTTTTTTTTAAGCTTTGTTATCTCCTTTTATCAGTGGTTCCGAGAATACTCTGGCCGATTCTGTTGCAAAACAGACTCTAGGGCCTGTACTGTTTGACTTGGGCTAATTTGAGCCTTCTTTAATGAAAATTTGGGTTGAACAAAGAAAAAAAGAAAAGATTTTCTTTATTATGTTATTCAGATATTTTTTTATAACTTAAGATGGCCTTATTAGGTTAACTATGGTTCTTCACCTTTCAACTCGATGATTGATACCATGTTAATTCTAACCACCGCCAACTCGGAGAAGCCACCGCAAAAAGAAAGTCAACAGCCATCGTTTTCTTCGTTGCCCGACGACGTTCTTCTGAACTGCTTACTCCACGTTCCGAGATTCTATGACCTAAATCTCTCTTGCGTCTCCAAAACCCTAAGGTCGCTCGTGCGCTCGCCTGAACTCGACCGTTTGCGATCCCGTTTCAAGAAGTCCGTCTATCTCTTCTATTATTTCACCCAAGGCTACAATGACATTAGGTGTACGAGTCACTGGATCACTCTCCGTCATGGTGAAAAGACTACTGACTATCACTTGGAACGGAGATGTTGTTCTTTGCCGGATCTCCCATTCCCTTGGTGTGCTTCTATACTCTATTCTCCCGCCGTCTCGTTGGGATCAGAGATCTATTTCATTGGTGGAAATACGCTTCCCTCCACGAAACTTTGGATCCTTGATACTCTATCTTGTGATGTACGAGTGGGTCCAAGCATGAAGGTGGCTCGGTGGGCCCATCAAGCAGCAGCGGGAGTGGTCGACGGGAAGATTTACGTGATTGGGGGAAGTGATGAGGAGGGCCAAGTGGAAGTGTTTGATCCAAAAACGCAAACGTGGGAATTCGCAGGCGAGGAGAAAGTGCAATGCAAGTCGAGGTTTACTGCGTCGCTGAAGGACATGGTTTATATGGTGGACTTTAATGATGGGAGAATCAGTTCGTATAGTCCGAGAGAAGGTATAAGCAATGAGGTAACGGAGAGGTTAAGAGATGAAATGAATTGCTGCTGTGTGGTAGAGAATGTGCTCTATGCTTGTTTTCAGTGGAGTGGGTTAATGTGGTTTGACACAAAGCTCAAGGTTTGGAGAAGATTGGTTGATTCTGATGGGCAGGTAGTTCTGTATTCCTTTAATGGTGAAAAAATGGTTGAATATGAGGGAAAGCTAGCGGTTTTTTGGTCACAAATTAATATTAAATCCAAGGAGACGACGGATGTTAGGTGTAGACTGGTCGCATTGGATTGGGTAGGAGAGGAAATTTGTGCGAAGATCGAGTGGTCTCGTCTTGTGGCCACATTCCCGTATGCCATTAAGTTAGAACATTGTTTAGTTGTTTCCGATGGATCGGCTCACCATATGATTTAACGTGCTATACTATTCTTCATGCTCACCAGATGTTATGTGAAATGCATCAAGGGCGGCATATATGTTGAAATTTCTCATAGCCCATACTGAGCAAATTCTCATGTCTGTTTATGTTAACTAATTTTATTTCTGTCTACATAGAATTTAAACAATCGTCCTTCGTTTCCTTGCTTAAAACCGTCTGATTCTTATTATAAATAAAAGCCTATTGCAGCATCATTCCCTCTCAAAACTCACTATATATATTCATTTTCTTTTTGAAAATAAGATTGATTATATTTTTAAAGTTCTTACTAGTCGTCGACCATCCTGAACTTAATTGAAATACAACAAATTCAATTTTATGAATTAGAGAAACAATTCTAAACCTTTGTTGTTAACCACATATTGTATTATTCAAAAATAGGAACCCATGGAATTGACTCGACGACGAAGGTTCTGGCAAGGATATGTTTTTTTTTTTTGGGTAACCTGGCAAGCATATGTTAAGTATTAAAACCTGATATAAGGGAAAGGTAGTGGAGGTGGGGACTTTATGTTTTTCTTTATGTTTTATTATTCGCTAGTCACAACTCTAAATTTATGGAATGAAGATCAGAGTGTGATATACATTCAGTGATTTTGATAAGTTCAAAACCAGCTAGCTGAAATCAAGCTAGGCCAGTATGTTTGCAATCACTTTTTTGCAGAACCTACTCAACCGGGGAACCTGCCGGTTTGAAGCCTAGCAAGCCTACTTGTTTACTATACTAATATTGTATTTACTTAAGTAAAATCCAGCCTAACTGCGTGCCACTTCAAGTTCCGATACAAATAGTTAGGAATCTTTAGTTCATATGAAAACATATCGATCAGTAAGCTCTGAAATATTCAATAAAAGATGTGAAATTTAGGGAATGATCAAGTAATCAACATAAGCGAGAACCAGAAGCACAATACCATTCATGGACTAGACTCGAACATAGTGTAATCACTAATCAGCATGAGTCTGAATTCATGATGTGAATATGGGTTTCTTAGCCGGACTTTAAGTGGGTATTTAAATGAGAATAAATGCCCACTCGAACATAGTGTAATCACTAATCAGCATGAGTCTGAATTCATGATGTGAATATGGGTTTCTTACCCGGGCTTTAAGTGGGCATTTAAATGAGAGTAAATGCCCACTTAAGTCCATTTATGTTGAAAATACAAAATAAAAATCAACCCACTTAAGTCCATTTATTTTACAGACCCCTTATAAACCCATTTATACTTTTTTTTTGTTTTTTTTTTCAATCAAAAACGACGACGTTTTTTGTTTTCTTCATCGTCAGCTCACAGTCTCACACTTTTCTTCGATGTGCCGCTGAACAATCGAGATAAGCCTTGTGAATCCACTTCCTCTGCTCGTTGATTTAAGGTGGGTTTTCTCCATTGATGTTAATTTAAGTTGGGTTTTCTCCATCTTGTAAAATTCTTCAGTTTGGGTTTGATTTGATGCAGAAATCGAGTCTTCGTGATGTTCGTGATTTGATCCTTTGCGAACAGCAGTAGGAGTGCTTTGGCTCTTCGAGTCTTCGTGATGTAAGATCATTTGCTCGCTGAAGATAGTTTGCTTCTTTTATATTGTTCGATTTGGTCTATTGTTAAGAATTTTTGAGTTATCTTAAGTTCTTACAAGCTATTAATGTTTTGTGATTCTCTCAGTCTAAAGATTAGACATTGTTTCTTATCAGAATGATTTGTCTCATTGTTTTTTCCTTGCAGCCAGGGATTTACTTTGAAATCAAGTGCTCTAATCTCTTAAAGGATGCAGAGAAGATGAGACAAGTTATATGAAATACTAAGGTGAGAAACTCTGTGCGCCAGTCTATAAGATATCACGTTCTATATTTGTAGTGTGAGGGATGATTTTCTGTTTCTCTGTCTATGATTTTGAATTTTTGTACTTGTTAAGTTCTTTGCTTCTCTTCTGCCTCTTGATTTCACTCGTGTTGAGACACCTTTTTATAATGGATTCATATAGAGCTCGTGAGTTGTTGTGGAATTGGTAACATAGTCAATGGTTGTATTTGCTAAAAGTAGTGGAAAGCTTTCGATTTGCTTTATATTAGCTTTTGTTGGTTGCATTTGTGACTTAATGATTGTCTTAAAAAAGATTTGAAGGCACTCTACAATGATTATCAGACTAGGAGTTTGGCAAGTTCTTCACGTGTGGCATCTTCACAAACTCCACGTGAGTTGGTTACTGAATCTCCACTTGAAGATGATTTCGACAATGTAAGTTTTAAACCTTTATGTCTTGTCATTTTGTAGGAATGGTTCATTTTGTTACGAATGAATGGCTTGGCTCATTTTGTTCATTTTGCAGGATCTTTTTGAGCTAGAAAGAAGCTTCCAAAGTGATGTGGACAACACAAAACGAAGTTAGATATATATTTGGAGGAGCCAAGGCTAGAGAGAAGGTTTTTTCGAGATTTGGATGTGTTGAGCTATTGGAAAGAGAACCAACAAAGATTTGGTGACTTGGCATCTATGGCTCGTGATATACTTAGTATCCCAATAACGACAGTAGCATCGGAGTCTGCTTTCAGCATTGGTGCCCGGGTCTTGACTCCATACAGGAACCGGCTGCTTCCAAAGAATGTTCAAGCTCTAATCTGTACTCGTAACTGGTTGAGAGGGTTTTCAGAATATAAAGGTAGAAGATCCATATCCTTCTTTTCTCTAGTGATTGCTTGTTCTTAGATTTTGTTAGTTTGATAATTGAATTCATACTTTGAGTTGTAGGTACTACAGAAGACATTGATGATATGTGCAACCAAAATGCTAGGATGACTGCAACTAGTTCTGGAGAAAATTCAAGTGCACCATAAGACAATGATTGTATTTTGAGTGTTTGAGTGTTTTGGTTGTGTTTGAATATTAAAACATTAGTTAAAATTTGTTGTGGTTGTGTTTGAGTTTGTTGAATATGTTTGAGTTTGATTTCTGGAGTAATGATATGTTTAGATTAGTAAAAGTTTATAATTTGATAACAGGTATTGATTTTGCAAGAGAAATTATATAATTCATGTACAGGTTAATAAGAATTCGTAAACGGGTCTAAATGGGTATGTGAGTCTAAATAAACTACCCTAATAGACCTTACATTTAAATGGGTTTAAATGGGTTTGAAGTTTAAATGGGGCGGGCCTTAAATGGGGCGGGCCTAAATGGGGTAAGTATACCCATATTCTCAACATGAGTCTGAATACAACCAAACTCGGGAAGAGCCGAGACAAGTTATGTTAACCAACAATGATGTATCTGACGTAAACTGTATATAAAAATATATCCGAGTTAGATCGAATTTCAGGGGAAACTCTATGTATATCTCCTCATCCAAGTCAGCACGTCCATTTGGTAGAACTTTATAATATTCTTTCGCCGTAAGACCAGGAAAATCTCGAGCCGGTGGTGCCTTCAGCTCCAACGTTTAATCCGAAAGACCCACATACTCCAAATTTTCCAAATTCCATGCCATGACTCGTCAAATTGGCATCATGATCCTAGAGGATTTCCCCCTTATAACCGTCAGGGATAAAGTAATTTCACGTCTACTTCTACCACTAGCATTGGTTCTCATGCATAGGAGGGCTTTTTGAAAAGTATCGGTCGTGGAAGAATGAAAATATGAGCAAACACAATCATGCATTGGAGGGCTACTTATCCATAGTGGAAGAATGAGAATATAAGCAAACACGAAATTATATTAGATATAGCAATGTCATGCAGGTCCAGAGGTCCTAATCAGCGCCGGTCCAATGGTATATACCAAGGCCGGCCCTGGTCCTAATGATTGTGAAAGCCAAAATTTGAGTTTTGCCTTTTGATTTTCACATCATTGAAGTTATTGGAAACGTGCCAAATTTTATTTTATATTCACAAAGTTGGCTAAATAACCATAAAGAATATAAAGTAACTTCTTATTAAATTGTAGTGAACACACACACAAAATAGAAGAAGAATACTTACCTGTCTATTAGGAATTAGGAAATAAACAAAAATGCTCGAACATGGCCGTTTTCCTAATATTGATACTAGACGTGAAATATGGGCTTTGATTTATAAAAGCTGCATCTAATACCTTCCTCGTTAAGGTAATCAATAACCTTTTCAAATTGAATACAATAAATATGTGATGTCGAACCCACTGTGTACCAATAGGGTTAACTGCTTTTTAATCAAGAATAAAATAAAAAAGTATACAGTAAAACCTCTATAAATTAATAATATTGGGACCATAAAAATTTATTAATTTATAGAGTTATTAATTAATCGATAAATTAATATTTATTAATTTATAGAAAAATGTGTTTAGTACATAATATTTTTTAGGTTTTTCTTTGAAAAATAATGATGTTCTAAGAAACTTAAAGAATTTAAATGAATCTATTAATAAAAATGACATATACAAACCTTAAATAATGAAAATGAAATTACTTATCGCACTACAATAGATTTTAATAACATATATTGAATATTTATGTAAAAATGATATATGTTCATAAGTTCAAAATATATAAAAAATACTTACAATCTGCAATAATAAAAATAAAAATGATATTACAATATATTTGAAAGTATTTAGAAATGAAAAATTTGTAGTGTCTAAAAAAATTTATAAATTTAGAATTCAAATCTAAAATATAAGTATCACTAAAAGTTCGATATAATAAATAAATATAGAGATAAATATTAATGAGATCTTTAGTTTAAATAAAAAATATCATACTCATATTTAATATATTATCTTAGTATATATATACATATATATATATATATATATATTTATGTAATTACTAATTTATAATTTTATTGGGACTATATATTTACATAGGGGTTTCAAAAAAATTATTATCTTATTATCTTATCGAATTTTGTTAAATTTTATACTGTCCCGACTTGGGATTAAAAAAATTTATTAATTTATAGTGATTATTAATTTATCGAGTATTAATTTATAGAGGTTATACTGTATATAGTTTAGCCAACTTAGGATACAACAAAAGTTTTGGAATCAATTCGTTTTTATCCAGATCAAGCACTTATAGTCATAAACGGGAGTGAATCAACCAGCTCATTTTGCTCAAAAGGGACCTCGAACTTCTATGTTCTTTACTAGTTCTTTTCTATTGTCGTGTTGGATTAATCCTCTTATGTATCATGACAATATAACTCCTTCCTTAACTTAAGAAAGTATATCTTTAGTCGTCAAAAAAAAAGATATATATATATATACATCAATCAATTCCCTCTTAGTCATCCATCCATCTTTCACTAAATTTTTGAAAGTAACTTTTCTTTATCTTCTCTTATACACCCATGGATTTATCAACATTCCCACGTTTGAGACAGATCTCAGATTCGGCAGACAAGATTAAATCCTCCAATCGAGACACACTAGACCAAGTGTAGGATCTTGAATCAGGCCCGGTCTATGAGTTGAACAAACCCGCTCCTGGCGCGTGGCGGTTTCCTACGAATCCAGACCTTTGCTGTATCTACAGAGTTCCAAACAGTATGCATCAAATGAGTCCAGAAGCATAAACTCCTCAGTTGGTCCTTATTGGACCTCTTCACCATTCTTTAAAATCTCAAGCTCTCAAGTCTCGTGGAAACATCACAAACAGAAAGTTAATGGGTTACTTAAACATGGAGGAGCATAAGAAGATTTACTTAGCAGAATTTACACAAAGGTTTGAAGGGGAAAAAATCATTGACAGATTCAGAAGAATGATCAAAGAAGACGAAGATATGATCAGAGCAAGTTATTCGGAATCAACGGCCTGGATTGAATCTCCAAAGTTCGTGGAGATGATCCTTCAAGATTCTGTTTTCATACTAGAGCTCATGTTGAGGAGTTCTTCCACAGGAATACATAAAATAGGGGATCATCTCATGGATGAGCCTTGTCTTGAAATCACAATCAGGGGAGATCTCATCATGCTCGAGAACCAGCTTCCTTACTTCATCCTCGAGAAACTCTTTGATCATGTTGTCAAAATACTCGACCCCAACAAGACTCTCCGTCAACTCGTTATCAACTACTTTTGTCGCGGCCTGGAGAAAATGGAGATCTGCGATCACAATAAGTTCAGACATTTCACTGATCTGGTAAGGTGTGTCCGCGTGCAAAGTGCATTTCCAAAGTATGGTTTTGAGGATTTCCAACCAAGTTACAAAATATATAACATTAACGCTCATAAGCTAGACAATGGGGGAGTGAAGTTTAAGGCCCTGCCAGAGGCGTCTCCAGTCCGGGTGAATTTCGATCGTAAAAATGGTTGCTTGGAGATACCACCTTTCAAGGCTGATGACGGTGTGGAGATAACATTTAAAAATATAATGGCGCTTGAGCAATGTCATTATCCATTCCATGCTCACGTTTGTAGCTATATCATTTTCTTGGATTTCCTCATTGATACTGGGAAAGACGTTGAGTTGCTTGTGGAGAAAGGTAACCCTTTTATCCTGTATTATTTAGGTTTTATATATGTTATAGACTTAAGAGTGTGTCGTGATGATTTTTATTTTTGTAAGGGATAATAACGAATTTGCTTGGGAACCATGATGTGGTGGCTAAAATGGTGAACGAGCTCTGTTTGGGAGTCCCGGAAGATGGCGCTTACTACTCTGAAATCGCAGCACAAGTCATGCGTCACTACAATAGCAGATACAATAAGTCACGCACCATCCTCAAGCGCGTGTACTGCAGCGACATGTGGACCGGGATAGCCACCGTAGGCGCTACGTTGCTTCTGCTGATGACTCTAATTCAGACCGTCAATTCCATTATTGACGTTCTATCGAAAAAGCAACACTAGTCTCTAGCTAAACGAACTTTATCCACTTATGTCTCCGATTTCATATTTAATGGTTGTTTAAATGATTTAGATACTAAAAACTAGCAAGATCGGTTGTTCTTGTAATATATCTAATGTACTTTTTACTTCTAAAGATAGCTTGAAGTTGTGAATTTTTTTTTTTTTTTTTTTGAAAAGAAAATTATAAATTTCTTACAAAACGGATGTGACTGTGTGTATTCGTAAGCTTGCAAATAAAAGAAAATGGTCATTAACATGACTCCCTTGTTTGGGCTTAGTACTCTCTGTTTCACTTAAAGGGTTTCATCTTCAAGTGATTCTGGGGCTTTTTATTTAATTTATCTTCTAATCTCTCTGTTTTCCACTCAAATCTTCATAAGACAACTGTGTTTCCACTATCATCTTCATCCTTATCTTCATTTTCCAGAAGCCTCTTTCAGCTATCTTTTGCAAGCATTTTCCTTTCAGCATCCTTCTCTTAATCGTTTCTGAATTTGATTTTCTCATCATGGATCATGACATCAATTCGGCGCTTCAAAACTTATCTCTAATCGCTGAAGAAGAAGAAGAACCATATGACATGCCAGACTTACCAGAATTCAAATCATGCATGCGCAACAAGCTTAACCTCTTGGGAAGAACTCTAAATCCCGACTATCAACGCATGTCTAGTCTCATATTAGACATGCCCAGAAAGTGACAAAAGTACAATCGGGTTCGTGGCGTGGCTCTGTCTCCTGACAGATTCCAGTTCATATTTGATTATGAACATGATCTTCTTGATGTGCTTAACAAAGGAAATCAAACATATAATGATTGGTCCATTGTAGTTGATCGATGGGTTGAAAACCCTCCCCCGGATTATCTACAGCATCTCCCTGTTTGGGTTCAACTTCGGAACATTCCGGTTAACCATTACACAACTCCTGCTATCACAAAACTAGGAGATTTTGCTGGTCCTGTTTTAGAGGTTGCCTTTGACCCCTCTAAGGCGCAAAGTCGTGATTACGTGCGAGTCAAGGTCAAGCTGGACACTTCAAAACCTCTTCAAAGATCTAAATTCATTAATCTTCCTGATGGCTCTTCATCTACAATCCTATATACTTATGAGCGTATTCAAAAACGATGCTTCTCTTGCCATCGTTTAACTCACTCCCAAGAGAAATGCCCAATTCTTCTGCAACTCAAGAAAGACAAAGCTATATCTCAAAGCAAAGAGAAGTCTCCTGATAAAACATCCCTTCTTTCATCAGATCCTCTTTCTAAAGTCCTCTCTAAACATCATCTTGTTTCTGCTTCCAATCCTTCATCGCCTCATATTGCAGAAGATGTTCTGCAAGAGATGCGACTTTACTTAGCCTCTGCATCAGCCTCAGAACGTCAATTATTTGAGGAGCGTTTAAAGAATGTTGTGAATGTGGTCCAAAGAAACCCGACGGAAGAGCGCTCTCTTCTCCAGCTCGAGCCGCCTCCTGTTCACACGGCAAATGTTGACAAAGGCAAAGGGTTGGTCTTCAATTATGACTATGTCAACAAATTGAGAGAATCATCGAATGTTTCAAAATTTATGGGTTCAGCTTTCCCGAAAGTAACACCTTTTGACTTAGACATTCTTCAAGCTCAAAAGGCTTCTCTGAAGGATACTCAAATCATCTTCAATTTTCAAGCTTCGACTGCCAAGACCGCACCTCTTACGCTTGATGCAGGACCCTCTGGCACAACACCTAAACGTTACACGAGAAGACACGCCTCCTCTAATTCTAAAACCACTGTCTCATCTCAATCAGAACCTCAATCAAAGAAGCGTAAAGGTGTAGATACTACCAAACAAGATGACTCAAGTGGCTGCTCCCTCAAATCCAATTCTCGCAGGAATGCTCATTCACAGGTGGTCCTACCACAGGGGCCACTGAACCAATGACGCGACTTCTTAGTTGGAATTGCCAGGGGCTTGGCAACTCTCAGTCCCTGGTGATTCCTAGACTCCGGGAATTTTGTGTCTCCTTTTCTCCGGAGTTAATTTTTCTGATGGAAACTAACAAAGATCGGAATGTTCTAGTTGATCTTAAGGTTTGGCTTGGTTTTGATAATATCTTTACTATTGAACCTTTAGGCTTTAGCGGGGGGCTAGCTCTTTTGTGGCAAAATTCGGTTAATCTTGATGTAAAATATGCTGATAAAAACATTATTGATGTTTTGGTTTCTTCAAGTAATGGTTCTTGGTTTTTATCTTGTATCTACGGCAATCCTCTTGAAAAGTACCGTCACATTTTGTGGGAGCGTATTACTCGTATCAGTATTACTCGTATCAGTACCTCCCGTCATCAAGCTTGGTGTTTGCTTGGTGATTTTAACGCTATTCTTCATAATGGAGAGAAGCTTGGTGGTCCCTCTCATTCTGACAGATATTTTGCCCCTTTTGTTAATATGATCAAATCTGGAGGTTTTGCAGAACTTCCTAGTTGTGGTAATATCTTCTCGTGGTCTGGAATGAGGCATAATCACTGGATCCAATGCCGTCTAGATCGTTGCTTTGTCAATAATCAGTGGTTACATCTTTTTTCTATGGCTTCTCAAACTTTTCTGGACAAGAGAGGCTCTGATCATCGGCCAGTCTATGTTAATACGGATCCTTCCTCTGCCTGTCATCGAGGCCGTTTTCGTTATGACAAGAAATACTTACTTTATCCTTCTTTCAACACCACGGTTCTCTCAGCTTGGAATAACTCGCTCTCTAGTTCCTCATCTTCAGTTAGTCTGGCTATTAATCGTTGCCGCAAAGCTATCAGCTCTTGGAAACGTACTGAATCTCTCAACGCTTGCTCCAATATCATTGCTCTGCAAAATGAATTAGAAGTTGAGGAATCTTCCTTTCGTCCCTCCTTATCAAAAGTTCATAACCTTAAGAAAAGACTGTTAGAAGCTCAAAAGATGGAAGAACTTCATTGGTTTCAACGTTGCAGAGATCATTGGCTCTGCCTTGGTGATAAAAATACAAGGCTCTTCCATGCTTCTGTTCAGTTAGACCGAGCTCATATATATATTGACTCGCTTTTTAATGATCAAGGTAATGAAGTTAGAGATGAGTCAGCAAAAGGAAGAGTAGCAATTAATTTCTTCGAGGATCTTTTCTCCTGTTCTTCAGATGATGAATTCTCTTTTCCTTTTGATGGTTTCGCAAGGAAAGTATCGAATGAAATGAACATGGCCTTAATTGCTCATGTTTCAAATGAGGAAATTAAATCTGCTGTTTTCTCTATCAAAGATTCTAGCGCCCCTGGCGCAGATGGCATGTCATCTCTGTTCTTCCAACATTTCTGGTCGGAGATTGGCCCTCAAGTAACTCTTGAGATCAAACGGTTTTTTGACTCCAGTGTACTTCCCCAAGATTGGAATTACACCCTTATTTGCTTTCTTCCCAAGGTTCCTAATCCCAAACTTATGACTCATCTCAGGCCTATCAGTCTATGCTCCGTCCTTTATAAGATCATTGCAAAAATTCTCATGAAGCGTCTTCAACCTCTGATGCAAAACCTAATTTCTCCATCCTAATCTGTTTTTGTGGCAAAAAGGATCATTTCAGATAATATTTTAATTGCCCACGAAATTGTCAGCAGCCTTCATGATTATCCTGATATCTCTAAGAGTTTCTTTCTTCTCAAGACTGATATGTCCAAAGCATTTGACAGAGTAGATTGGCGCTACATTACTGCATTGCTCACTGCTTATGGATTTCATTCAATCTGGATATCGTGGGTGATGACCTGTATTTCATCTGTCTCCTATTCAATCATACTCAATGGCAAACCGCATGGTCTAATCTTTCCGCAAAGAGGCATTCGTCAGGGTGATCCTTTATCACCATTTCTTTTTGCCTTACGTACTGAAGGTTTTTCTTTCTTAATTCAGAAGGCTATCTGTTCGTCAGCTCTCTCGGGTATTCAGTTTTCGCCTACGGGTCCGTCTATTTCTCACTTATTATTCGCAGATGACAGTCTTTTTGTTTGCAAGACTGATGAGGCTCATTGTTTATCTCTGCTGCGGATCTTCAAAATCTACTGTTCAGCTTCTGGTCAGAGAATCAACTTCGCCAAATCATACATCACTTTTGGTTCTCATGTTCCCCTATCTTCAAAAGAAAGAATTAAAGAACTTTTTGGTATCTTTCAAGAAGGAGGTACGGGTTCTTATCTGGGTTTACCGGAATGTTTTAAAAAGTCGAAAGTTGAGTTATTTAGCTATATCTCTGATAAGCTAAAATCTCGATTCTCTAACTGGTACTCTCGTAATCTATCTTTTGGCGGAAAAGAAGTTTTGCTTAAGTCTGTAGCCATGGCTCTCCCGGTTCATGCTATGTCCTGTTTCCGTCTCCCTAAGACAACTTGTAAGAGCATCACCTCTGCAATGTCTGATTTTTGGTGGAGCTCTGGTTCTAATAATCGTAAAGTTCACTGGCTTACTTGGAATCGCTTATGTCTTCCTAAAGACAAAGGTGGGCTTGGCTTTCGAGATCTGGAATCGTTTAACCAAGCTCTTCTAGCTAAGCAGGCTTGGCGCTTGCTTCAAGACCCGACTTCCTTGTTAAGTCAAGTTTTTAAAAGTAAATACTATCCTCTTTCGGATTTTCTGTCGGCCTCATTAATCTCTCGCTCATCTTATGCTTGGCGAAGTATATTATTTGGTCGCGATCTTCTTATAAAAGGTCTTGCACCGTGTATCGGAAATGGAGTTTCTAAGCTTGTGTGGACTGATTTTTGGTTATGGGATGGTCAGCGTTGGCGTTCACCTTTCATGAAGAATAGTCTTGTTGATATCAATCTTCATGTTTCTGACCTCATTGATGTTAATCGTAGAGACTGGAACCGAGGCCTTCTGCAGGATCTTTTTTACCCAGATGATATTTTTCGAATATGCTCAATGAAACCAGTTGTTAATCGTAATGACTTCTGGATTTGGCAACCATCTCTATCGGGTATTTTTTCAGTCAAATCTGCTTATTTTTTGGCTCTTCAAGGTCGCCTTTCTTCTTCTGTTCAAGAAGCTTCTCAATTTCCCTCTATTAATCCTCTTAAATCCTCCATTTGGAAACTTTCCTGTGCTCCTAAAATCAAATCCTTTCTTTGGCGTGCTCTTAGTAATGCTTTGCCAGTTGCAAACAACTTATTACATCGTGGCCTATCTTGTGATCCCCGATGTCAAATTTGTGGCTCTGATGGTGAATCTATTAATCACGTCCTCTTCACCTGCACTTTATCTCGTCAGATCTGAGCTCTGAGTAATTTTCCGTCTCCAGAAAATGGTTTCCATCTGTCATCCCTGTTTGTTAACTTCTCTTATCTTCTCAACATCTACAAGGATTGTTCTGTTCAGCATGATATTCGCCGTGTCTTTCCATGGATCCTTTGGATTCTCTGGAAAAATCGTAACAAAATGGTCTTTGAGAGTCAAGGCTTTGAACCATTAATGACAGTTAAAAAGATCTTCGGAGATGCTGCTCAATGGTTTCTAGCACAAGAAATTTCTCACTCTTTTGAATCAAGGATTAATAGTGAAACATCTCGGTCTTCTATTGCAGCTACTCCTAATGCTACTCAGCATCGCTCTCACTGGTCACGTCCTCCTGACCCCTGGCTAAAATGCAATATTGGTTTTGCTTGGTCTTGCAAATCTCGAGTCTGTGGTGCTTCTTGGCTTCTTCGGAACTCAGAAGGACAAGTACTTCTACACAGCAGAAGATCCTTTAGTAATCTAAATTCTCTGTTGGATGTCCAAGTTCTTTGTCTTCTCTGGGCCATTGATTTTATGAAGCATCATCGTTGCAGCCAAGTTATTTTTGCTTTCAATGCCAAGCTGGTTTCTGATTTCGTCTCTAATCTGGAATCTTGGCTTCGTTTTCATCATTTCAGCGCAAAAATTTTAGCGGCTCTCTCCTCTTTTCATCGTTGGCGTCTAATCTTTGGACCAGCTATTTCAAATCGGGGAGTTTCTCTTATCGCGTCTAGTGTGGTCAATGACGGCAGATTTCAATCTTACGTTGCTAGTGGCCCACCTTCTTGGTTGCTTTCTGTTTTGCATTCGGACTGTCTTTCTCCTTTCTCATCTGTATAACTCTGTCTTTTCCTCTCTTGTAGCTTCAGACTTATGGTTGGTCTTTGGCCATCCTTTCTTAATTTTATCAGATGTTCAAAAAAAAAAAAAATTTCTTACAAAACGAATTTAACGAACTAAATACAAGAGTTGATTGTATCCGTCCGGATGCTCCTTTGGCATATGAGTTGTTGATAATAACTTAGTATAAGGTATCCATATAAATATGATATATGAAACAGCATCACTAAAGTTGCTCCGAAAATAAGAATCATACGAAAAGAGAAAAAAATATAACTTGTAAAACACGTCAAAAACACGTCAAAAACACTAAGACCTAAAGACTTGAGGATGGATATTCTACATCAACAATTAACCGGAAACAGAAAATCTTCAAGCCACACAGGGTTACAATCGACTGTCGTTGCTGCATATCCACTTCCAGATCCATCGTTAACACGCCGTTTGGCTGCCATGTAACACCCCACGCGCATCTTCGGTACAATTCCAAACCAAGGAAGCGCCGAACGAAACATCATGACCGCTATTTTTTTGGCTTTTGTTCTATATGACACCAGATACCTTTTTGAATCAAATTTGAAAACCTAGAATTGTATTAAGGATTTTCCGGAGATCCCGAGCAATATTATTAAAAGTTTCATCATTTCTACTCTTCCATAATATCATGATATTTATGAATTTTTTAAAATTTATGGAAGAAGCCTCCAAACAAATAATCCGAATTTGAAAATATCAAGAACGTGGAAAAAACTTTCGGATTGGATAAAACTTGTAAGAGAGCCCATATTTGTAATGTTGATGGACACTAAAAACACAAGATTAATTGTTTCTTCTCCTACCCCATAGCAGATACAACGCATATATATATCAGAGTGAGTTGGAATTACACATATGAACCATAGAGCATGTGATTACACAACATAAGACGATGATGACATACTGTTTCGAATAAACAAAGATAGTGTTTACATTGATGAAGTGACCTGCATTTTCAGTTTAATTACCTAAAAAAATTAGAACTAAATAAATAAGCGTTAAATATTTGTTTTTCTATCTTATACAAATAATACAAAGTTGGACAAAATAACATACAATACTCTTATTCTTCACTTAGATGATCTATACGCAAACTTTATATTGTTGCCTTGATATTTTGAGCTATTTTACATATTTTTGCAATTGAAAAAAAACAAGATTATGAAAGCCAAAATTTGATTTTATATTCACAATTATAGTGAACAAAAAATAGATACTTCATATGAATTATTAGTAACAATTTTTTTTTATCAATATAAATTATTATTGAAGGAAGAATCCGAACACTGTATGGTTAACTTGTCTACTTTTGAATTTTATACATGTGAAATAAGTTTGATAGTGAAAATATTGAAAAATGTCTTATTTGTGAAAGTGTTGAAAAAATATATCATTTTGTGGAGATATACATATCATCACTAGGTCAAAGCATTCTATTACAAAATCACATAGTGACGTTGAAAAGCATTCATGCACTCATTGACCTAAATTAGAGTTTCAAATTACGCATGTAAAGTTGAAAGAGTATAACATATATTACGGGTCTCTAACATCATTTATGTCACTCCACCATATCATGTTTAATCTCATCAAATCTATCATGACACTTTCAAGCTCCTCAGCTTTGTATTAATCATTAACTACTCATCAAGAAATCACCGGCTCAAAATCATGCCAGATTTCCAAAGCTCGTTACTTTCATCAGATATTGTCATAGATTCTGCATGAGTTTAAAAATATGCTTCAGCAGTCTTCTTTCGTTCACTCCACTACTATGACTCGTCGACTTACACTTCCTCTCAAATGGAAAGTGCTCGAGTTCGTCAGTTTGTGTTCTCAACCGAACAAGCTTGTCGTTCAGCTTGTACACGAGTTCTCAACAATCCAGATAAGTTTCTACTCATACACACTCTTAGATACCATCATTACTCTATTTCTGGATCCGAGAACATTTCGATACTTCAATACTTCTTGAAAATTTATCAGTCCGAAATATCTTTTCGATGTTTCCACTATTCTCAGCTCAGCGCTTTTCATATCGACGCCTTAGCTAGGCGATCGATTTCTTGTGGCACCCAACAACCACATTTTTAATTCCGACAACCTCGCCTATGCTCATCACTCATCGCATCAGATCACTCTCGCATGCATAACTGCAGGACGCGGTGGTATTTAAATCCACCAAGTAAGCCGAGTCCGTCTTGCAACGTTGTAAGTGTTATGCGAAAAAATAAGCCGGGTCCATGCTGCATATCGACATTCAACGTTAGAAATATTTTTCCATATGATTAACTAACGTCATGCTGCTGGTATCGCCTAATCATCTTCGACAACTTACAATAGTAAGCCGAGCCACAGCCTCTTTCGAGTAGTCATAACCCGAATGCTTCGAAGCATTCCCTTGGAACATTAATACAATTCATTGAGCAATCGTCCTCTATACTCGCCGACCTCATATATTGTTAAAAATGAAGCAGACTTAAAAGTATATTCAAGCTCATCTTCTTCAGGTTATGGTTGCATGAGTTCGTCAGCTAGTCTAGCCCGAGCTCTTCAGCTCGCCTAACCTGAGTTCTGTCAGCTCATCTAGCTTGAGTTTTGTCAGTACGTCAACTGTAACAACCCTAATTTTTTTTGTAACCGAACTACGATTGGCTTCAACTACGTTTGGCTTTTTTTAAAAATGATACCTAGGCAGCTTTCTACAAAATTTAGCTATATATAATCAATAAAATTCTATTTTATCTTTGATGATCTATATTTTCTGTAAATTATTGACTTTCGACTTTATTAAAATATATTCTTATAAACTCACAAACTTTAACTTCGTAAATATTTATGGTGAAGTTATGGTTTAACATCTACTACAAAACCAACTTTATCTTACCAAAATATTGAGCCTTTCCAAGTTTCATCTACAAAACGTTACCAATATATCATGTATCATAAGATCCGGTTATAAATATTTACCTTTTATATTTATTCAGTTTCTTAATATTTAATGTTCTAGAGAATTTTTTTTTTTTTTGCTTCAAATTATATGATGTTTTCAGTTTTCAATTTTCAATGTAATGGATTATGACTATTTATATTCTGTAGTGCTGAGACCTCAAACAAAACAAGCGAGAGAGAGTATATTAGATATTAGTTACGATTAGAATATAACACGTTTTCCGTATTTACCTTTATTATAAATTACGATGAGAATCTATACACGTTTTCCATATTTACCTTTATTATCAATTACGATTAGAATATCAACACGTTTTCCTCACTATTTGATACTAGACGTGAATTATGGGATTTTAATTTTCACAAGCCGCATCTAATAGACTAATACCCTCCTAGTTAAGGTAATCATTAAAAACCTTTTCAAATTGAATACCATAAATACGTAATGTTGAACCCATATCACATGGCACTGGGTATACGGTTAACCGCTTTATAATCAAGAAGAAAATAAAACAAATAGGTATATTTTAGCCAACTTATAGGAAAAAACAAAAGTTCTGGAATCAATTCGTTTTTATCCGGATCAAACCACTTATAGTCATATCCTATATAATACATACATCAATCAATTCCCTCTCAGTCATCCATCTTTCACTAAGAGGAAATTTTTTAAAGTAACTTGTCTTTCTTCTTCTCTTGTACACTACACCCATGGATTTATCAACATTTCCACTTTTGAGACAGGCTTCTGCAGGCAAAATTGGATCCTCCAGTCCAGACGCAGTGGACCAAGTGTTGGATCTTGAATCGGGCCCTGTCCATGAGTTGAACAAACCTGCTCCTGGCCTGTGGCGGTTTCCAACGAATCCAGACCTCTGCTGTATCTACAGAGTCCCAAACAGTATGCATCAAATGAGTCCAGAAGCATACACTCCTCAGTTGGTTCTCATTGGACCTCTTCACCATTCTTTAAAATCTCAAGCTCTCAAGTCTCGTGGAAACATCACAAACAGAAAGTTAATGGGCTACTTAAACATGGAGGAGCATAAGAAGATTTACTTAGCGGAATTTACACGAAGGTTTGAAGGGGAAAAAATCATTGACAGATTCAGAAGAATGATCAAAGAAGACGAAGATATGATCAGAGCAAGTTACTCGGAATCAACGGCCTGGATTGAATCTCCAAAGTTCGTGGAGATGATCCTGCAAGACTCTCTTTTCATTCTAGAGCTCATGTTGAGGAGTTCCGCAACAGGAATAGATAAAATAGGGGATCATCTCATGGATGAGCCTTGCCTTGAAATCACAATCAGGGGAGATCTCATCATGCTGGAGAACCAGGTTCCTTACTTCATCCTCGACAAACTCTTTGATCATGTTGTCAAAATACTCGACCCAAACCAGACTCTCCGTCAACTCGTTATCAACTACTTTTGTAGCGACTTAGAGAAAACGGAGATGTGCAATCACACAAAGTTCAGACATTTCACTGATCTGGTAAGGTGTGTCCGCGTGCAAAGTGCATTTCCGAAGTATGGTTTTGAGGATTTCCAACCAAGTTACAAAATATATAACATTAACGCTCATAAGCTAGACACTGGGGGAGTGAAATTTAAGGCCCTACCAGATGGCTCTCCAGTCCGGGTCAGTTTCGATCGTAAAAATGGTTGCTTGGAGATACCCCCTTTCAAGGCTGATGATGGTGTGGAGATAACGATTAGAAATATAATGGCGCTTGAGCAATGTCATTATCCATTCCACGCCCACGTCTGTAGCTATATCATTTTCTTGGATTTCCTCATTGATACCGGGAAAGACGTTGCCTTGCTTGTGGAGAAAGGTAAACCTTTTATCTATTTAGGTTATACGTATATATTTTAGTGTGTGTGTTTGCGAGGGTAACCTTTCTCCACAAATACTCACACACACGCACACCCACTAAATTTTTTTAAAATTTATTAGCTTTGAAGCTAATGTTTGATAGGTTTATATTCAACCACAGTCCTGATCAACTTATATACCCATTAGGGCGTGTCTGAATAAACCCACCAAACATGAGATTCATTGCCAATAGATTTTAAAAATGTTTAGGGGCCAAAATTACAGACATTATTTGGTTCATATGGCTTATCGCATTGTCTTCATAAAACTCTGACCCGAGTACAAACCTCATCAACCACGTTTTATTGTATTATTTTACTAATCGAAATTATATATTTTTTAAAAATAGTTAAAAAGAATATAAGTTAATGTCAAGTCAACTTTTTTAGTCATATTATATTAGTTATCAAATACCAAGAAAAAAAAACATAAAAAAAACCTGAATTTAAGGAAACATATAACTTTATAGAGTAATATATTAATAGAAAAATAGAAATGCAAGAAGAGTCACATTTTAAATTAAAATATTAATGTTCATTTTATATACCGTTTGATATTAATGTTTAAAAATTTTTTTTTTTTTTTTAAATTGAAGTGCCATTTTTTTTTTTGTTGCTTTTAGCCTAGCCTGATAATTCTCAGCACCCCACTCATGATGGTTTTTGTTTTTGTAAGGGATAATAACGAATTTGCTTGGAACCCATGATGTGGTGGCTAAAATGGTGAACGAGCTCTGTTTGGGAGTCCCGGAAGACGGCGCGTACTATTCTGGAATCGCAGCACAAGTCATGCGTCACTACAATAGCAGATACAATAAGTCACGCACCATCCTCAAGCGCGTGTACTGCAGCGACATGTGGACCGGGATAGCCACCGTAGGCGCTACGTTGCTTCTGCTGATGACTCTCATCCAGACCGTCAATTCCATTATTGACGTTCTGTCGAAAAAGCAACACTAGTCTCTAGCTAAACGAACTTTCTCCACTTATGTCTCCAAATTTCATATTTAATGGTTGTTCAAATTAAATGATTTAGCTAGTACAAACTAGCAATGATATGTTGTTCTTGTGATATATGACATTTTATCTCTAAAAATATCGTGAAGCTGTTTACTTTGATTACAAGAGTTGATTGGCATGAGTAGTTGATAACTTCATATAAGTTATCCATATAAATATGACATCAAACAGCATAAAGTTGCTCCGAAAATAGGAAACATACGAAAAGAAAAAAACATAACTTGTAAAACACGTCAAAAACACTAAAACCTAAAGATTTGTTCTTCCTAAACTAATAAGGATGTTCTACATCAACGATTAACCGGAAACATAACAATATCAAGCCATACACGGATATGCACTTCCAGATCAATTTTTACCACGCCGTTGGGCTGCGATGTAACTCCCCAGGCCCCACGCAACTTCGGCACAATTCCAAACCAAGGAAGAGCCTAACAAAGCATCACGACCGCTAGACTTCAGATCCTTCTTGGATGCAGCCGGAAGCCATCGACAATCCTTCACCGCCTCAACAACATCCGACAAGATCTGAGGCAATGCAGCATGATCCAATTTTCCACCGCTTTCATATAAAAGATCTCGAAGCTCATTTGCCAAATGGGAACCGAAGTTTATAGTAGCAAGAACATTGACAAACAATAAACAGACAGACCAATTCAAGTACTAAAGACCTGCCATTGGAGGAGTTAAAAAGACGATGCTTTGTTCCTTGCTACTCTTGTTTTTTTTTCTCGATCGAGCGATGTATATATGAAAAAGGTAGCCACAAAGTGAACATTTCATAAAACAAATTATTACTATCTTTTGGATATTTGTACATATAGTACTCTTCCCCATACGCAAGAAAATTGAGAGACTTAACTATCTTTTATATGTTAGATTTGTTCCTGTTATAATGCGCTTGACTATGGAAGATTTTTTTCCGCAGAGATGTTTTTTTTCTAGTCTGGTTTCTTTAGTGTAAGTCCAGATGTTGTATTCTCGCCTTGCTATCTATTAATAAAAGGGGGAACAAACAATATCGATTGGTAGATTAGAAAGATATTAATAAACATTTTACTATTGGTGGAATAAATTATTATTATTTTATTAAAAAAACAGAAATAACATTTATTTTGGTAAAACAGTAATATTTTAACTGAGAAAGCTATTCTTAATGCGGTCAAAATGAAGATGTTTTAGTAAAGAAGCAGCATGATTATGTATATGATTAAAACTTCCCGGAGTCTTCTTTTTAATTTCGATTAAATGACGATGTTTTAGAAATTTAGGGGGATGACTATTATGTATAGGATTGGGATCTACTCAAATCTTTCTTTTGACTCCAATAGAAAATTGATTTTTATGAATAACAACCATTGATGATGTCATTAAGAACAAGTTTAGAGTTATGATTAAAATCATAATACCACCTTTCAACACTTGCATCTTGTTTTCTTTTTTTTTCTCTCTCTTTTCAATTTGATTTCTTCTTGAAGATTTTATGTTATTCATCTCTTCTTTTTTTTTTTCTTTTATAGTGGAATTTTTCATGCTGGTTAAGGGAAGCTAATCAAATGCAGATTAATTTAGGATAACAATGAGTACATTAGTAGATATGTTTTAGAGTTCTTATCAGAATTCAATTATTTCGGTCAATGATCAGAATTCAATTAGGAAAAGTAGTTTATGTACTTGATACCTCTTATCATAATTCAACCTTTTTTGTTTTGGTCAAGAATTCATTTAGAGGAACCAAGTTTGTTGTAAATGTATTGGTATGAAGCATGTTATTTTTCTCTTTTCATCTTTTTTTTTTGTAGTGGAATTTTTTCATGCTAGTTAAGGGAAGCTAATCAAATGCAGAATAATGTATCGAATGACAATGAGTATATTAGATACGTTTTAGAGTTCTTATCAAACTTCAATTTTTTTAGTCAATGATCACTGATCAGAATTCAATTAGGAGAACTAGTTTATGTACTGGACACATATTTATCAGAATTCAACCCCTCTTTTTGGGTTAAGAATTCATATAGAAAAATTAAATGAGGGTTATTGGTTTATGTATTTTAATGGATTTAAAAATTTGAATGATTAAATTGTAAAAGGTACTTGACTCTTGTTATCGTAATAAAAGAATACACGTTTTCCCCTAATTATTTTATGATTTGAACTAATAAGCAAATGGATTATCACATCTTTGTTGGTAGTGGCTAGTGAGTTCTTAGTTGTGTCGGCTCGAATTGGTTAGGTCGGTACATGGCAAACCAAAACGAATTGGGTTAATATGGGTTTTGCTAGTAATTAAATATCTGAAAATGTCTTACATTTTGTGTCTGTGTTATTTCTATTGTAAAATAATCAAAATAGAACAAGCGATTTTTAATTCGATCAAAATAGATTACTTTATCAAAATAAAAATTGTTAATTATATCAATCAACAAGATTAATATCTCAATATTGACTTTGGAAGATGTTGGACCACAATTGTGTAATTACTTTAGTTACTTTTTAATTCTCATTTTAGTGTTTGTTTCTTTCTCTTTTGGTTTCTTTAGTTTAAATCGAGATGTTGTATTTTCGTTTTGCTATCTATTCAATCTGAGGGGAAAAACACTACAGATTAGTGGATTAGAAAGATAATAGTCATTTTATAATTTTTGGAATATGAACATGTCTATCTCCATCCAAATAATGTGCAATGATATCTAACAATTTTTTTTGGGGGCAGAAAAAATCTAACAATTGTAATAAAGAAAAATAAGTAAATGAATAGAAAGATCGAGGAGAGTAAACTTTCAGAACTTCTTTAGAAACTCTCTTCACATATGTCTTTCTCTTATTAGTTTCTTTTTTTAATTTAATTATATGAGTTTTCTAAAATTAAAAAAGAAACTAATAAGAGACTCTCTTCACATATATCTTATTTGTGAGAAATTCAATATAGTATGAGATCATGCTCTTAAAAAATAATAATAGTTTTATTAAAATAAAATACATTTTTGTTGTTGCTAAATTGTAAATATCATAGAAATGAAGGTTTAGGAAATACATACTGCATCACCTAATAATTTGATACCTTAGCAAAAATATGATAACAAACAAGGTAACAAAAAAAAAAAGATTAACACAAAGCAGAATTTATTTTATTTGTATGCTATTTCTCTCTTTTCATTTGTATTTTATAGTGGAATTTTTCATGCTAATTAACGGAAGGTAATCCCATGCAGAATCATTTAGAATCACAATGAGTAAATTAATAGATACGTTTCAAAGTTCTTAACAGATTTCAATTGTTTTGGTCAATGATCAGAACTCAATTAGAAGAACTATACAAACAAGCATATCAAGGAAAAGAGATCCTACAATTGAATAAGGCTGATACGCTCATCCTATACTTAGCCGAAAGTCGCAATCTTACACAATAAATTCCTAGTCACATCTTTGTTAGTTCTTTGTTGGGTTGGCTAGAATCGGTTAGGCCGGTACACGCTAAACCAAAAGCAAAGTTAAACCCTTTATAAACCTTTCTGAGCTTTGTCGTCGATCAAGAAAGCTTTCATTTTTCTGATTTGCTCCCATAGAGAGAGAAGAGAAAATGCCATTGGGAGAGATACAAGGATAGGAGAAGAGTTACTCAAAGTTCTGCGGCTTGGAAGCAGATTTCTCCGACGATGTTCCTTCTCTTCTTTCTTTGAGGAGTTAGGACCAAGAGCAGTAAAAGTTATTTTCATCAGGTACCCTGCTGGCATCAAAGGTTATAAAGTTTGGCTCCTGGAAGAGAAGAGGTGGGTGATTAGCAGGAACGTGAAGGTTCACGAGCATCAGGTTTATCGTGAGAAGAGTATTGATTCATGATGGTTTTTGTTTTTGTAAGGGATAATAACGAACCATGATGTGGTGGCTAAAATGGTGAACGAGAGCTGTTTGGGAGTCTCGAAAGATGGCGCTTATTATTCTGGAACCGCAGCACAGGTCATTGATCACTACAATAGCAGATATAATAAGTCACGCACCATCCTCAAGCGCGTGACATGTGGACCGGCAGTGACTTCCATTATAGACGTTTTGCCGAAAAAGTAACACTAGTCTCTAGGTTGTTCAAATGTTTTTTTTTTCTTTTTTTGGCAACAACAAATGAAAAAAAAACTAAAACATATGAGTAATCCAAGTTGGTGGTGTTGAGTATATATAAGCATTTCTGTAGGGAGTATTCGAGCACTTGGTGCTAATATATTCGCCTTTTGATTTTGTGCACATGGAATAAGTTTCAATTTGAACGTCTCATAACAACCTTTCCAGACTTCAAAAGCTTCCAAATATTATGAAAAGGCAGGCCAGTCCACAACATTAGAGATCATCTTCACTACTTCAGAACTGTCTGTCGCAAAAATCACATGTTTATAGAAATGAGATATGCATTCCATGGCCCATAGTAAAGCCTCCATCTCTGCATGTAATGGTGATAAACTAGAACCCAAATTCCAAGATCCAAACAACTGTTCTGTTGTCCTTTCTTTACTACAGAACCAGCCATTTCCTAAGATTTTGCTAGTAGAAACTAACAAGGATCTATTGGTCTTTTAATATATCTAATTTCTATTTCTAAAACTATTGCGAAGCTGTATTTAGATATGTAATATTTTTTCTAATACTGACGTGGTAATTAGGTGGAGAGACTTAACCATATTTTTTCTACTCCTTTTGTTTTGATTAATTTTTGTTTTACAAAAAGACACAGATTAAAAAAATATTTAATTTGTTACTTTTTCAAAGTAAAAACACCATTAACTATATATTTAAACACAATTCAACCAATGGTATAATATTCTGCAAAATATAAATAGTTATAAATTACTAAAAATCATTAAATTTTATATTAAAATATGAAAATGTTAATTAATTTGAAATAATTTTTTTTTTGAAATGAAAACTAATCAAAACTAGAAAGATTATTAGATTTGTTATTAAAGCAAGATAAATTTTTCTAAAAAAACTTGTGTTTCAAAAAGATAGATTTTTTAAGTTTTCTATACATTTTTATGGTTATTAATGATAAATTATAAACTTTTAGAAAGTAATTAAAATTCTTGAATTATTATTGATTTAAAGTTATTGAAAACTGTTAATTTTAGAAAATAATGCATTTATTATCAAAATTTAATATATCTTATTAATATGTATCAAACACATCAACATTCATCTTTTAGAAATAGAGGGAATATTCATTAAATGTAATTAGGGGGGACCTAGAGGATGTGGCATGTGCTCCATCCTAATTTTTTTAATAATTAATGTTAAATTTCTTTATATGTCATTTATGTTAAATTTTATTATATTATCTCATACTAAATATTCTGGTGCATCCGCCCCCGAAAGTATTTGAAGCTAAACTAGGTCTTATCCCCTGTTAAAGCATGAATTTATATATTTGAAATATTTTTGTGATAATTAATTTTCATAAAATGTTTTTTTATAAAAATGATGTAATATAGTTTTGATCAGATTTTGTATATTTAACCCAATAATATATGTTATATATTGAATAATTTATGCTTATTTTAATGTTTTCAAAATAAAATTTACATATTTATAAATATAATTATAATTACTGATTGTCAAAATAAAGTAATCCGTTCAAATTACTTTTAAAGATTTTTATAATTGTAATGGATTAACCATTAATCTTAACCTTTTTTAGTGGTTAACATTCATTTTTAAAAAAAACTTATTATTAAAGTAGACTAATGCACCTCATAATAATTTCAAATATCTTGCATGCTTGGCAAAACAACCCATGAAATATAGTAAATCATAAAAAAAAATCAATCATAATTTAGAAATTTAAATATATCGACTAATTTTTTTATTAATTTATGTTTTATAATATAAATTTTCCTTTTTGTCAGTTGAAATATATTCAAAAATTATTTACTTATGTTAATTTGTCTGTATACAAAATTTGGTTTTATAATTTATATAATAATTGATGTACTAAATTATTTAATTACATCTATCACTTGATTTTATAATTCATATAATAATTGATGTACTAAATTATTTAATTACATCTATCACTTGATTTTATAGTTTACTACATGTAGTTTTGGTTTAATTTTCGTTTTTAATTAGTTGAGGAAGTATTAGTTAATTTTGGTTTAATTTCTATTTTTAGATTATTTGGATATATATCTATCTATTAATCTATACTATATAAAAGTTGAGGGTATAAGCCATTAAACGTGTCCACATAGGATTTAAAAAAATTGATTTAATCGGTCCACATCACCGATTTCATTAAACAAAAAATATTTAAATATACAATCAACAATTAAATAAATTAAAATACCAAAAAGGGGAAATTTTGGTAAATTAATTCAAAATAAAAACATAAATTATCAAAAAATGAATAATTAAGAACGAAATTTATAAGAAAATTATGTCAAAAAAACGTTTTAGATGAATTAAAATACGATCAAAAGGAAAATTATGATAGTATACTTAAAAAATGTCTAATTTCCACAAAACAAATCTTCTTTTTCTTAATAAAATGGAAATTAGTGTTTAAAAAAAATAAATTAAAAGGAGAATAATAAAATAATGAAATTTACACACACAAAAAATCAAGATTTCCAGAAAATATTATCTCTTTAAAAAAAAAATACAAATAATATCACAAATGTTAAATTAAAGAAAAAAACAATTTAATAGGAAAATTTAAAGGTATAAAAAATGAATGTGTCGACATAGAACTTAAAACCACCAATCAAATTTTTCCAAATCAGGATCTTAATTAAATATTAATAAAATATCAAATTTTTTTTATAAAAACCATCTCTTTCTTAATAAAATAGAAACCAAATAAAATCATCTCTTTCTTTTTTTCTATACTATATAAAAGTTGAAACTATAAGTCATTTATGACGTCCACATTGGATTAAAAAAAACTCGATCCGATTGATCCACATCAACGTTTTCAATAAACAAAAATGTTAAATATGTTCAAACATTTTAAATATATTAAAATACACAGAAAAGGGAAATTTTGGTAGTATATTAAAAATTTTAATTTTTCAAAAAAATAAAATATTCTCTTGCTAAATCAAAAGGAAATTAGTGTTTAAAATATAAATTAAAAGAAAAAAATGAAATTAACACAAAAAGAAAGATTTCCAAAAAAAACTATTTATTTCAAAAAAAAAATAATATAAAAAATGTTAAATTAACAGAACAATTTAATATGAAATTTTGAAGGGACAATTAGTAAAATAGCCTACTTAAGATTTAAAATTGGGAAAATACACTGCTTTTTTAATTTTTTGAAAACTACACTTATTTATATGTAATAAGTAAAATTAAAAATTCGAAAATATTAATATTCTCATTAAATTATTTAAAATAAAATATATTTAATTATTAAATATACTAAAATGTATAATTGAATAACATTTGAAATATTTTAAAATTATCTCTAATAAAAATCTGTTTTACTAATTAATCTTATATAAATAGCTTACCTAAAAAAATTCTTATATTTATTATTGAGTTGTTTTTAAATTAAATAATTCTTTTGATCAATTATGAAATTTTCAAAGATTATGTTTAAATAAAAATTAGCCAAAAATCAAATTAACATGTTTTTTGTTTGCAAAAGTAAAGAAAACAATAATCTAATAATAAAAGTATCATAATAATCAACAAATTTTAAAAAATCAGAAATTGAAAATCCAAAAATAAAAATTTTAAGATATCAAATTCTAACTAAATTCAGATATTTTACAATTTTAAATAAAATATATATTTGAATTATATACTATTCATTTTATATGTTTATTTTTATAAGAAATTTAAATATTAAATTTATTAAAAATATTAATTAGGTTAATTTAGTCATTTTACTAATGAAAAAGTTTAGTTTTCAAAAGTATAAAAAGATGGTGTAGTTTTCAAAATATAATCTCAAATTAAAGCATTTATCCAAATTTCCTCAATTTTGAAAGTATAAACAATTGAAGGTGTCCACATAGAACTTAAAACCACCAATCAAATTGTGCCAAATTAGGATCTTAATTAAATATTAAGAAAATATCAAAAAACTTATACAAATCATCTCTTTCTTAATAAAATAGAAATCAAATATAATCATTTTTTCTAAATAATAATGGAAACCAGTATAAGAAAAAAAAAATTTGAAAAAGGATAATCAAAAACTAAATTGTCAAACAAAAATTGAAGATTTCCAAAAAACACTATCTCTTTCAAAAGAACATAAAAACAATATAAAAATGTTAAATTAACAAAAAAAGAAAATTTGAAGTTATAAACAATTGAAGGTGTCTACGTAGAATTTAAAATCAGCATCCTAAATTAAATATTATGAAAATATCAAGATTTTCAAAAATTTGTATCTTTCAGAATAAATAGAAATGAATATTGAAAAATTAAATTAAATTAAAACACACAAAAAAGTAATTAATTACCCGGCGATAACCCATAATCCAACTATGGTGGAGAGTCATAAGAAGAGCTTTCCGTTTTGCTTCCAGGGGAGAGAATTGAAGGTCGAACGAGGCCGAGCCCCATAGGTGGAGAATACCGGAGAGATCCCGAAGAACTCAACCTGCATGGACTTGATGATTGTCAGGATCAAATGAGGCATCAAAATTACATTTGACAAAATCTTCAGCAAGTCTAGACCAGAGCTGCATAAGCTCTGTGAA
>OVBI01001290.1:0-37410 GCA_900406495.1 Sisymbrium altissimum | reverse complement strand
TTTGTCTAGATTCGAGAATCGAAAGTAGGCCGAGCTTTAAAAGCGTTCTTTTCTACTTACGCCATCTGTCTTCTAACTCCTCATTATTAAATTCTTTCGAAGGGTAAAGAAGAAAAACCCTATTTCCCTAGATAGCCCCATAAACAAACCCAAAAAATCCAGATCTTAAATAAAAATCTCTCATCCCACAAATCAATAGTCTTCGCAAATCTCATTCTTCTTTTGCAATTCCTCCAGATTCTCCCGAAGAAAACTATCCTTAAGGTGACCTCTCTTCTCAAATTTTCCCAACATTTTCTGGGTTGGTATTGTTTATCTTGTTTTCATGAGATTAGCTATTTGAAGCTGTTCCGTATAATTCAGTTTTCATTAATATTGTATTAAGAAAACAAAATTTCTTTGAAAGAAAAAAAGAAAATAATTTCCGGACAGAATGAACACCAAATCAACTCAGACTAAAGACATTAAGTATGCTTTTATCTTATCTTGTCTGATGGAGAAGTTACTGAACTTATTGGTCTTTTTGTCGGATATATATATTTTTTTCCTACTTATGTTTCTAGTTTCTATTAAGTCTGCTGAATATGAGATTCCATTAGTGTTAATTAATTTTGTTTTTGGGTAGAGAATGGATCAACAAGGACAATCCTCAGCTATGAACTACGGCTCAAACCCATACCAAACCAACCCCATGACCACTACTGCACCAACTGGTCCAGACCACGCAGCATACCATCAAATCCACCAGCAACAACAGCAACAGCTAACTCAACAGCTCCAATCATTCTGGGAGACACAATTCAAAGAGATTGAGAAAACCACTGATTTCAAGAACCATAGCCTTCCATTAGCGAGAATCAAGAAGATCATGAAAGCTGATGAAGACGTGAGAATGATCTCAGCTGAAGCACCTGTGGTGTTCGCGAGGGCCTGCGAGATGTTTATTCTTGAGCTTACGCTAAGGTCGTGGAACCACACGGAAGAGAACAAGAGGAGGACGCTGCAGAAGAACGATATTGCTGCTGCGGTGACTAGAACCGATATTTTTGATTTCCTTGTGGATATTGTTCCAAGGGAGGATCTTCGTGATGAAGTCTTGGGTGGTGTTGGTGGTGATGCTGCTACAGCAGCGGGTTACCCGTATGGATACTTGCCTCCTGGAACAGCTCCTATTGGGAACCCGGGAATGGTTATGGGTAACCCTGGTGCTTATCCTCCTAACCCGTATATGGGTCAACCAATGTGGCAACAACAAGGAGCTGACCAACAAGATCCTGATAATTAACTGTGAGTGCTCTAGTTTTCTCCTTGGGTAAACTTTGAAACTTTTCATTGAAACAGAAGGTCTTGTTGTCTGTTTTCTGCAGAGTCTTTTGGTTCATAAACCTCTTCCTTGTGGATCCTAAAGAAGAAGAAGAATGTTAACAGAAAATATCAGACATAAAAGTTTGTTGTAGTAGAAGAATTTATCTTTAATGTCCTATGGATATATCATATGTTTATTGTTATTCAGTTTGGTTGATGCTGTTAAATCTTATCCCGGCTATGTAACGGTTACATAAACTACTAAAGCGAAAATTGAACATACAAAAGCAACCAGTCCATAACATTATTAACTAAGCCATAGCCAAAACCAAAAATTGATCATTCATTTATTCCTACAGATACTACGATTACACAGTTCGCTTCTCCAAGTCTTTCATTACAATGCCTTCAAAAATGCCATCTGTTCCAAAGCTGCCGGTAAACTCCTCCGGATGGACAGGACCAGGGAGGTGGAATGAGACAGAAAAGTGACCAGGTGGGCAAAGATTCCGCGTCTTCATCTTAAACACCTGAGAATACCGATGAACTCTCTTCTCACCTGTTGTAGTAACTCCTCTAACTAGTACCTTCCCATTGTCTTCTACTTCACAACTAAAATCTCCTGCAATACAACACACACACACACACACACACACAGACAGACAAATTGGCTTAAAACACTAGTTTTATAGACTGAAAAGATAGTAGAACGCCACTCACTTTCATCTCTTTTCACGCCAGGAAGCGATACACGGAAGAGATAAGCGTCAGAACATTCACCGATATCCATCAGTCCCATCACTTGTCCAGCTTCAGCTTCTGCTACTTTCCCATTTAAGCCAAACGTCGGTTTTACTTCAATATCGCTTTCTTCACCACTAGTACAAGTACCCTCCTCTTCTTCTTTGGACGGTTCCAAGTCAACCTCATTGGCATCAACAGGTTTAGTTACAATGTTAAATCTCAAAGTCAAGCTCTGCAACCCCGTAAGCCCTTTAAACCGCTCAACACAGGCTTCTCTCATACAAGAAGTATCTGGATCATTAATAAACACAATGCTCTCGATAAACTTATATCGATTCCCAAAACGTGTTTCAGGGTGCAGTTTCAAGGGATACAAATCTCTGAACAAAGGGATATCTTTATTAGACTCATTCCGTTTTCCGTTAAAATATCTGCATAATGTCTTCCTGCTGAAGATTAGCGATGGATCAGCGTTGCGGAGAATGTAGTGATACACACGTTCTAACTCAGCTCGTTTCATGAGTGAGCCACTTAACTCTTCTTTCGTTAAGAGATTAAACGACGACGCTTGAATCTGAAATGCTGATTGCTTCTTGGGATGATGATGATCGTTTTTTAAATCTGGTCCGAAGTAAGTTCCTATGATGAAGTGTAAGAGAAATAACTTGTCGTCTTCAATGTCTTCTAGTGAAATAAACACTTTTTCTTCTTCTGTCTTAGCTTCTAAACCGGATACGATTTGGCTCATTGTACCACTCATATCTTTATGAAATAAAAAAAGAAAAAATTAAAGATTGAATCGTTTGTTAAAAAATCAAACAAGATCGAAGCTTTTGCAATAATGTTGATGTACGATTACAAATTTGGTAGAATAGGAATTAATAATCTTAAGCATGCAGGAAGAAATTGTAATTCTGGAAAGATTGATTCCAATTGATAGAAAAAACTAGAAACATAAGTAGAAAAAAAAAGAAAAAAAAAATATCCGACAAAAAGAGCAACAAGTTCACGAACTTCTCCATCAGACAAGATAAGATAAAAGCATAGTTAATGTTTTCAATCTCAGTTGATTTGGTGTCCATTCTCTACCGAAATGAATTTTTTTTTATTAAAGAAATTTTGTTTTCTCACTACAATATTAATGGAAATTGAAGAATAGCTAATCAAGATCAACTCAGAAAATGTTGTGAAAATTGAGAAGAAAGGTCACCTTAAAGATAGTTTTCTTCGGGAGAATCTGGAGGAATTGCAAAACAATACTGAGATTTGCGAAGACTATTGATTTGTGGGATGAGAGATTGTTACAAGAAAATAGTATTTGAATGGTAGTGGGCCTAGGAGTTGGCCCGGAAGCTAGTCCAAGAAGAAGAAGAATAAAGGAAGAGAAGAAACGGTTACTGAATTTTTTTTTTCCCGACAATATCAACGTTTTCATTAATTTATAAAAGGTGATTACAACGAGTTTGTATAATCTGCATACAGAGAGTTTGAAAGCCACATGGGCGGGTATAAACAATCACTACAGAAAGACGGAGTTGCAGGACCCTGTTATGCAATCAAATGAGCAGTCTCATTAGCAGCTCTTGGAGTGAAGTGAAGGTAGCAATAATGAAATTTATTCTTCCAGTAAAGAATATAGTAACGGACATTTTCAATTGTACATTTAGGGGCTGTTAGGTTAGGCTGCTCACCGGGTGATCCATGTAGGTAAAGGTGAGAATTCGTATTAAACTATTTTAATGTATCATCTCGATGGATCATTTGGGTGATTTTTGTAAATTCAATCATAACTTTTAAAAAAAAAAATTAGGATGAATCTTGATGGAGCATCTGGATAAAAATGAATATCAAAAATTGTAAATGATAAAAATAACTTCATTTATACTAATTTGAATATACTAATTTTTAATGCACTAAAATATATCTAATATTATAAAATTTTAAAATAAATTAATTTACAAATATAAACAAAATTATATATATTTCTACTAAAACCACAAAATCGTAAAATTTTGTTTTTCGTTAAAACTAAAAAATTATAATTTTTCGCTAAAACTTAAAAATTAAAATTTTCTATCAATATTGCAAAATTAGAGTATCCCATCAAAATCACAAAAAAATATTTTCCGCCAAAACCGCAAAAATTATAAAATTACGTTTTCCCGCCAAAATCGCAAAAACCACAAATTACGTTTTCTTGTAATAATCGTCAAAACGAAAAGTTATTTTTGAGTATTTTAGACTCTAAGTGACTTTTCCACTTTACTATTACAAAAAGTGACTTTAGTGTTTAATGTGGCTTTCGTTTGGCTTTATACATTTAATTTTTTTTTTTTTTACTTTTCACATTTTTTATCCAATTAAAATCTTTTTGTTTTGTTTTTCTTTCATTTATTTTTTCCTTTTTCATTATAATATACTTTGTTATCTTGTTTCATATACAAAATTTGATTACTTTTAATATTTTAAGAAACAAAAAAATATTATTTATTTTATAATAGAGCTATATTTTGTTTTTCTATATTTTAATATCTACTTATATATTTTTTTTAGGTATTTGTAGATAAAAATTTGTGGACACATTAGTTAGATCATGTACATGACTCTGTAGATACCATAAAATACATAAAATACTTGGATATAACATTATGGTTATTATATAGTGGATATAAAACCGTAGATACCAGATCATGAAAATAACTGAAATACATTGACAGGATAACGTGGATATGGGATCAATGACATGTTGAGTTACATACTACATCCTAAGCACGATGACATAGATACTTGATCGAGAATATGATGACATAGATACTTGATCGAGAATATGATGACATAGATACAATAACTTTGGTTTCTGTGTTAATGAGTCTGTGTCCACTATATTTTGTTCATATCCTGTATTGAATTCACTGTAACATTTCTATATAGACATAGAGGCATGTCCACATCTACATTGTTATGCATTTGTATAGTTTGTAGATGGTCCACGATTCTGTGATATCCATATTGTGTCCATATCACCACGGTTTTGTAAAAGCATGTACAAGATGTGATATCCACATTGTGTCCACACCATTGTATCCACACTACTGTGTCTACACTATCATGTTCATGACTTCATATCCATTAACCTAAATGACTCAAATTTGTGGTTCTTATCAGAATAAAGACAATAAAAATACTAAAATGGATATAACAACATGGCCAAAAATATAGAGGACAACCATCTATAAACCATATAAATGCATAAGAACGTAAATATGACTCCATGTCCACGAAGGAATGTTACAGTGAATTTCGGCACAAGATATGAACAAAATATAATGGATACTAACCTGTTGCCAGACAAAAAAAATAGTATGGATATCAGATAGATGACATATGACATATTACCTTAGATACCATATCTTAGACACGTTGACGTAAATACAAGATCAAGAGCATGAAGACACGATGATTTTGTTTTGTATGTCAACAGGTTACGTGTCCACTATATGTTATCCATATCATGTAGCAAATTCATTGTAACATTCCTTTTGTAGATATAAATGCATGTCCACAAATTTTTATTTGTAAATATTTAAAATATATCAAAGTGTATATCAAAATATAGAGAAAAACTATAGCTTTTATTATAAAATAAAAAATAATTTTTTGTTAATAAAATAATCAAATTAATATGTGAGGAACAAAATCATGTTTCTTTAGAATTTAAAATTCAGCATTAATATATAAAATATGAAAAATTGAATAAATTTAGTTTTTAAAATATGTCTATTTTTGTTATTTTTTAGTAAAATACATTTAGATGGAGATGCAAGTTCAGAAAACATACTAAATAAACACAGTTGCAGCCAACTAATCCATCTAAATGTAAGTCTGAAATAAGAAACGAAACACCTAGATGCATCATCCAGGTGGATCATCTAGATGGATCGAGTAGAGGTGCATCATCCAGGTGGACCATTTAGATGCATCAGTTGTGTGAGCAGCCCAATATGCCCTTAATAGAAATGATTGTCGATCATCATTTAAAAAAAGTCTGTAAAAGTTTGTTGGTCGTTTTTCTTGGTTTTTTATCTTCTCAACTAAGAATCTGTTCTTGATGCCTCTGTAATCGATGTTTCCTAAGAACATTGGATTGCATTATCTATCTTTATTGTTATCAAATTTTTGAAAAGATTGGTTTATTTGAAACAAAGTATCAGAGTTTCATTGATTCTTGACATTCATGCGGAAGCTGAGAGTAAAATGGTTGATAGTTATTAAAGTAGGAAGAGATGATCGTCACCGATCTATGAAGCATCCTAGTGGAAAAGTTAGACGTGGGAAGTTGATCAGAGCGACATTTGCAATGATAAAAGATTTAGTGTGGAAATTTACAGTTATAGAGAACACAAATCGGCCTTGTTTAAAGGAATCAGTGGGTCGATTTACACCACATTCTGTCTTGTTTATATCTGATTCACTTTCTGGTATTGGAAATAATCTATTCCATGCTCAAACTAAAGAGCACCTACACGTTTTCCATATCACAAAATTGTTAAGTTGGAGACATGCAAAGAGTTTGATATCAATCTTCAAAGGTACAATTTAAACCAAAGGGAAAGAGGTGGAAGGGCTCTAACTCTTGGATTCAAATGTACAAAAGTGAATACCAGATGGATGCTACACAATCAAATTATCTATTTTTGCTGCTTTGTGTGTTGTGGGAAGTGAGTGGCTGCAAACTACAAGGCAGGAAAAGTATTGATCTGATTATTTTTCTATATGGCATCCATAGAGATACAAGACAATAGTTTCTTCTACTTTGAAATGGTTAATGAGGTGTGCTGACTTAATGGTTAATCATGTTCAATGTTCACAAATGATGTTACGCTCGTCTCTGTCGTGTTGGTGGACAAAGTTGAGTATACTTTTGGACGGGAGAATAAATAAGAGGGATGGTTATGCTGTAGGAAAAATGGTGAAGCAGCAAGATCAATTGAAATCATTTTACTGTGGAAAGAGTTCGATAGGCATGGCTTTTGGTTTATGTAGCTGAAGTTTGGTGGATATCAACGAAAATTGTGGTCAAATTTCATCGAAAGCCGCTCCGACGGTGCTTGCAGTGGTCGTCGGTCGTGCCTCTTATCCTTGCTTTGGTGAAGTATATATATTTTGATCTTAAATTTATTACTATTACTTAGCATCTTTAATAATAGGTGTCTTTTGTATTGAAGTTGTTGAACTCGAATTCATGTACTTATACTTGTCCAAAAAAAAAAAAAAAAAGAATTCATGTACTTATACTTTTTTTGCAAACTTTTTAGTATACGTGAATGTAGAGAAAAAAAATTTACATTGCTAATGAAATTTTTAAGAAGCTAAAAAAAAGTGTAATTATTCCATATATAATAATGAAAAATTAAAATTACATAAAATTTGAAAATGTTGAGTCACAATCTATTTAGCGCCTAAAAAAAAGTTTGAGAAAAACTTGATAAAAAAAACTAAAAAAAGTTTAACTTTGACTTATTAGTTGTTCAGGTTTGGTCTTCACATGTGGTAAGAAAAACTTAGGCTTGTTTGAGGCTGGCACTATTTTTTTTAGATTTCATGTAGTTTATCTTATAGATATATATATTTCGATTTTGGGTTGATAGGTTTTTATGAGTGTGTAGTCTTTGATAGTACTCGGTATTGATGCTTGTAAATAATGTCTTGATCATAATTCTTTAGATTTTATAAAGTAGTTCAACATGGTTCTATAAGACCATTTGTAATTTGTTGAGGTTGACATGAGCTGAGTTAGTTGAATTTGTCCTTATTGATTTGGCTAAGTATATACCTTAATTGTATTTCTGTTAAAATATTTTTGTTTTTGTCGTATCATGGCTTCTTCAAATATTATAGGCTTCTTTTATTTTAGTTTTAGTTTGAATCTGGAATAATTTGATATGATGCAGATTAAATATTTTTATTATAGAATTTATTTTGGATTAATATCCGTATGATACACAATTAAAAATAAAATATTAAGGAGAAACTTTGTTTGTTTTTTTGAAAGAATTTTAAATTATATTCAAACAGAAAAACTGTTTTTACAAAAACTGCATCAGTTTATTTGAGTTTATAAATAACTCATACAAATTGTGAAATAGTAGTAGAAGCTACACCGGTTCTCTCGATGCAAGCTACATCTCCATGGTCTCTGAGTATATCGTGTCTGCCATCTGTCTAATAGAAGATATCCTGTTCCGTACCACTTTGTCGATTTTCCGGATAAGTTGAGTATGAGGAAGAGGAGTCTCGCCATGCTTTCTTCCATTCTTTTCTCTCCGTAAACTATAAACTATGGTTTGAAACATATATTCCCAATAAGAACAACTTATGCTTTTTCATAGATGAGTCCACCAAAATCTCTAGGATGTTACTCCATTGAGCTGTATACATCGTTCCGAGGAGGTTGTGACTTAACTCTTTCGATACTTCCTTTGTGTACTTATATTGGAAGTAGAGATGATTTCAAGTTTCAGTCAAAGCATTGCAGAAAGTGCAGGATGCATTTGCTCGGGTGTTCCACTGCAGGATTTTGTCTTCGGTGGAGAGCCTGTCTCGCACAGATAGCCATGTGATGAAGGAGTATTTGGGGGTTGCGTGATGGAACCATATTCCCTCATACCAACCAACTCGGAGTTGTGCTGTGCAAATGAGCTTCCATGTGCTTCGAGTACTAAACTTCAGTTTAAAAGCATCATTTGTTCCTCTCAAAAGTCGGACATCATCTCCATGAATAAAATTCATGTCTCTAATCTTTTGTATCTTCTTTTCAATTAAATTCAATATTTCCACTATATGTTTTCTTCTTCGACGAGTGTTTATGATAAGCTCAGAAGATGTTACGTGAGGAGAAACAGGCGAGATGTTCAGTCAAAGGACGAAGAGTTGACCGGGTTGTTAGCTTGAGTTGGTGAGCTGGCAAGAAGAATAATTCTGATTGGGAGATCAGTTGTAAAGAAGTCGATTATAAATAGACAGATTGTTCTCTATAAAAGATAGCTTTTGATTTATAGAATTGAGATTAACATCTTGAGGAGATTACATGTGGGTTAGGCCAACGACTCTCATTCTCTGTTATCAAAAGTGTAATTCGTCTTCTAAATTAATAAAGAGGTTTTGGATCGGAGTTTGAGATAACGAAACTCTATCAGTTGGTGCGGTGAGCAGCTGACGAAGCTTCGCGATGATGCAATTAGAGGTTTTCGATGAACGTTTGGAGGGGGTGGATTGTACGTTGGAAGAGGTGCAAGATCGCTTATCAACGATTTACGGAGGTTGGGAATGACTGACTCATACGAATACCGAGTTGACTCAATGCATGAATAAGATTGAATCGAAGATGGATTCGATGACAACACTTCTCGAGCGCATAGCTTCCCAGACGTCGATGACATTTTCGAAAGGCAAAGGCATTGCTGAATCGTCTGCGCCGCATGTTCAGGTACCGAATTTGCCTTCTCTTGACCCGGATGTTGAATCGCTAGGTCATCGGCATAAATCTAGTGTGTTTGAAAATCGAGAAAGTTTGTTAAAGAAGATTGATTTGCCTACCTTTGATGGAATGATGCCTTATGGTTTGATTAGTAGAGTCGAGCGTTATTTTTGTGCAGCTAAATATTTGGAAGAAGAGAAACTGGAGTTAGTTGCCTTGAGTTTGATAGGACCTGTGCTCAATTAGTACGTGGGAAGTTTCGGAGGAGCCGTTCCTTGATTGGCTTCAATTCAAGAAACGCATGTTGGAGGGTTTTGCTGAATCGATTGATGATGAGCCGGGAAACAGATTGTGTGCTCTGCGTCAAACAGGATCTATTAGAGCTTATGTGAGCGAGTTTGAGGAGTTGATCACACAGGTGAAAGGGTTGGATGAAGCAAATTTGATAAACTAGTTTTATACGGGGTTAAAGCAGGAGATGAAAGAAGTGATCAAGATGAAAGAGCGTAAAGGCTTAAGGAATCATATTGCAGCAGTTGTGAAGATGGAGTCGAGTCAGTTTTGTAGAATAATTGGAGAACGAAATGCTCGTCAAGGGTCAGAGTCAGTGCAGAATTCAACTCGAACCTATCACACTTCTCAATTGGCTCAAAGAGTGTTTCCAAAAGTAACAAAGGTGACAGAATCCACTAAAGATCTGGAGCCAGGGAAGCCAATTCCAGCACTTTTCTCTCGCCCACGCTAACATTTGTCTCCAGCTGAACTAGCAGAGTTGAAACGACTGAAGTTATGTTTTAAATGCAGAGAAAAATGGTTCTACGGTCATTTTTGCAGCAAGCCAGAGTTACAAGTGCTGATGTTAGTAGACAGTTATGAAGTAGAATTGTGGGGAGAGTTGGAATCTGAGGAAGTCTGTGACGATAAGCAGCCACCAGCCTGGTCACCAGTGTCCCAACTGATGGAATTGTCCCTGTATTCTTACTTGGGTATTGATACTCTAACGACACAAAAGTTGAGTGGAAGGATTGGGAATACAAAATTTGTGGTTCTGATCGATAGTGGTGCTAGCCATAACTTCATCACACCAACATTGATCAAGAAAGCGCACTTAAACATGAGGAGTTTTCCGGAATTGCCGGTCTTGTTAGGTTCGGGTCTAACAGTGCATGAGACTTGCGTTTGTAAGAATGTAAAGGTGAACCTACTAGGAGAAGAGTTCATAACTGATTGTATTTCTCTGGAATTGGGTAAAGTGGATCTTGTGTTGGGAGTTCAATGGCTGAGAACACTGGTTAAATGTGAAGTAGATTGGGATTTGCAAGAGATGAGTTTCAACTATGGTGAGAAGAAGGTCACGTTAGTTGGAGAACGAAATTTGCACATGCCTCACACGGCTTTCTCTGCCATGTCTTCGGTGATTGCACAGGCTGATTCAGCTCTTGAATATTGGTTGGCATATGAATTTAATGAGATATCTGCTGTTACAGCAAAGCCGGTAATGATTCAACAGGTGCTCGACAAATTTCCGCATGTTTTCTCCTAGGTAGAGGGTATGCCACCAGTAGGAGGACATGAACATCCAATATTGTTGAAACTAGGAATAGCACCCATTAGTGTACGACCCTATAGATACCCACAAGAACATAAGGAGGCAATGACGACGTTGGTGAAGGAGATGTTATAGAAAGGGATCATTCAGCCAAGCTGCAGCACTTTCTCAAGCCCGGTCTTGTTGGTCAAGAAAAAAGACAACAATTAGCTTTTCTGTGGGGACTATAAGGCATTGAATCAAACAACGGTGGCTAATAAATTTCCTATCCCTATGATTGATCAACTTTTGGATGAACTGAATGGTGCAGTTATCTTCTTAAAGCTGAATCCCACTTCGGGATATCACCAGATACGTATGGAACCGGAAGATATACCAAAGACTGCTTTTCGGACTCATGATGGACACTACGAGTTCTTAGTTATGCCTTTTGGCTTATCTAATGCTCCAGCCACATTTCAAGCACTGATGAATGAGCTTTTTCGTCCTTACCTCAGCCGTTTTGTGCTTGTTTTTTTTATGACATCTTAGTCTTCAGCAAAACCGAGAAGCAGCACGTGGAGCATTTATCAACAGTCTTACAGATCTTAGCTGATAACAAGTTATTTGCAAATCAGAAGAAATGTATATTTGGACAAAGCCAAGTTGAGTATCTTGGCCATATTATCTCTAGCGCTGGGGTATCCACATAAGAGGGTAAGACCAACGCCATGAAGTTATGGCCTACACCTAAGAACATTAAGCAATTGCGTGGCTTTTTGGGCTTAACTGGTTATTACAGGCGTTTTGTAAAAGGGTATGGCACATTAGCTCGTCCATTAACGGATCTATTGAAGAAAGATATGTTCTTATGGTCTTCCCAAGCTCAAGAAGCGTTTGATCGATTGAAAGTAACTATGACATCTACACCAGTGCTTGCCTTACCAGATTTTGCACACGTCTTTGTAGTGGAAGCAGATGCCTCTGGTTTTGGAGTTGGTGCGGTATTGATGCAGAAGAATAAGCCAATCGCCTAATTCAGTCACAGCTTAATAGCACGAGAACATTTGAAACCAATATATGAACGGGAATTAATGGCTGTGGTCATTGCTATTCGCAAGTGGAAACACTACTTATTGGGAAAGATATTTATTGTGCATACCGATCAGAAGAGCTTAAAGTTTTAGTTAGAACAGCGGGAGATGAGTATAGAATATCAGAAATGGTTAGTAAAGCTTTTGGGGTATGATTTTGATATCATCTACAAACCAAGGGTGGAGAACAAACTGGCAGATAGGTTATCCCGTATTACTCCACAGGATCCGTGTACTCTCAGTTCTATGTTGTTGACATTAACAGTTCCCGAGGTAATTCAACTGCACAATTTGTACAAAGAGATAAAAGTGGATGATAGTATTCAGAAGTGGATTGAGCAGGTGAACAAAGGAGAAATGGAACGGAAGGGATTCTCGGTCAAGGACCAAGAGTTGTGGTATAAGGGTCGCCTAGTTATTCTGCATAAGTCTACATTCATCCCCACAATTCTGTTTGAGTGTCATGATAGGTTAGCCGGGGGGCATTTTAGAGGTCTTAAAGACCTTAAAAAGGGTATAAAGATGGTTTCAGTGGGCTGGAATGCAGAAGCGAGTTCAGCAGTATGTGAGTGCATGTCAAATTTGCCAGACACATGATTATTCAACCTTATCACCGCCGGGGCTATTACAATCGTTACCAGTTCTGGATCAGATTTGGGAGGAATTGTCCATGGACTTTGTGGAGGGCTTGCCTACTTCACAAGGTAATAATGTAATATTTGTAGTAGTTGATCGTCTGAGTAAATACGCTCATTTCTTGACCTTAAAACACCCGTTTCAAGCTAGTGATGTCACAAAAAAGTTTGTTGGCGAGATTGTCAGGTTGCACGGATTTCCAAAATCGATTGTCTCTGACCGAGATCGGGTGTTTCTCAGTTCCTTCTGGCGTGGGTTGTTTCGTTTGGCAGAGACAAAATTGAAGTACAGTACCGCTTCCATCCTCAAACAGACGGGCAGAAAGAGGTCTTGAATCGCACTCTGGAAACCTTTCTGCGTTGCTTTGCTTCAAGTCATCCACAGACATGGTTCAAATATTTGAGCTGGACTGAGTTATGGTACAATACGTCGTACCAAACGTCCTTGAAAACCTCTCCTTTTCGTGTGGTATATGGTCGTGATTATCCCACCATATTACGTTTTGAAAAAGGCTTGACCACAAATGTTGATTTGGAAGTGATGTTGGAGGATCATGATGCAATGTTGAGGGATATCAAACAGCATTTACTTCATGCTCAGCAGCAAATGAAGAATAATGCAGATAAACGTCGCCGTGATGTTACATTTGAGGTTGGAGCATTGGTGTATCTTAAGCTTCGCCCATATAGGCAGCACTCAGTGGCTCAAAGGGTCTGCCACAAGTTATCTGCGAAGTATTTTGGTCCTTATGAGGTGATGGAGAGGATAGGGAAAGCAGCATATCGGCTGAAGTTACTGGAGACATCAAAAATTCACCCGGTGTTTCACGTCTTTCAACTAAAACAAGTTGTTGGATCTCATCACACCAGTGCCGGTCCTGAGGGGAAGTCCAATAAGCATGGGTTTCCAACCCTAAAAATATATTAAATGAATTTCGCCCTCAATTTTTATAAACTGTCTTTCGTGCAGTGGTTTTCTTTAGAGATTTAAGCTCCCTAGTTCATGAGTTCAAAGTAAGGTAATGTCACATTTTTTTTAAAACAGCCCAATTTTTTTTCAAGTTTCCAGTCCTTATAAACTTAGAACTGGCACTGCATCACACTGTGCTACCCTTACCACCAAATTATTCGGATGCTAGGGAAGTGTTGATTATTCCTGAAGATGTGTTGGATACTCGTTATAATGAAACTGGCGTTCTGGAATTATTGGTTCAATGGATGGGGTTACCACCACATGACAATACGTGGGTGCCAGTGGGAGAGTTTGAAACTCAATTTCCAGAATTTAAGCTTGAGGGCAAGCTTCGTGACGAAGGGGGGGGGGAGGTATTGATAAACTCAGAAGATGTTATGTGAGGAGAAACAGGTGAGATGTTCACTCAAAAGATGAAGAGTTGACCGGATTGTTAGCTTGAGTTGGTGAGCTGGCAAGAAGAATAATTCTGATTGGGTGATCAGTTGTAAAGAAGTCGAGTTTAAATAGACAGACTCTCTGTAAAAGATAGCTTTTGATTTCTAAAATTGAGATTAACATCTTGAGGAGAGTACGTGTGGGTTAGGCCAACGACTCTTGTTTCTCTGTTATCAAAAGTGTAATTCGTCTTCTAAATCAATAAAGAGGTTTTGGATCGGTGTTTGAGATAATGAAACTCTATCAGTTTACTGCAGTTTCTGTTGTGGCATTGATAGATATCCCCATATCAATGCATCCTCTAGTACCAGTTATATCAATCAATTTCCCAAGAGGAGACCATCTATCGTACCAGAAAGAAGTACTTTGTCCATCTTGAATCTGTACCCTTGTGAAAGTTGATGCAAGACTCCTGTATTTTAACAGCTTCTTCCACATCTAAGAGCCGAGGGAGGTCTTTTCTTTTGTTGACCAGAAGGAGCTTATTTGCAGAAGATATAGATGTATCTATTAAACCCAGAGAGACGTTTTTGAAGACAACAGTCTCCAAATAAGTTTGAGGCAGCTTACGTTGTTTAATTCTGCAAGAGATCGCAAACCGTGCCCGCCTTCTCCCTTTGGTTTGCAAACTTCCGACCATGCTATCTTTGCCTTTTTCTTGTTCAGCTCTGGTCCAGACCATAAGAAAACAGAACATAAACTGTCAATCTCCTTAATGCATTCCTGTGGAAGCCTGAAAGTAGAGATCCAAAAGCTTGTAATGCTATGAATTACTGAGGCAATTAGTTGCAGCCTTACTGCAAATGAGAGAGATCTCGTAGTCCATGAACTTATACGTGATCTTATCTTCTCTATTACAGGAGTATAATCATTTACTCCCATTCTCTTCGTCATCAATGGGAGGCCTAAGTACCTGACCGAGAGAGAACCTGTTTCCAACGGGAACTGTTCAAGAATGTTACCTCTATCTGCATCATTAACGCCTGCCATGTATATGGTTGATTTTTCTAAACTAATCTGCAGACCCGAAACTGCAACAAAATCATTGAAAACCTCAAGAATTTCCTTGACAGAGCTTTCCTTTCCATCAGCAAAAACAAGGAGGTCATCAGCAAAGCATAGGTGAGTGAGTATAAGTTCAGCGCAATACGGATGGTATCCAAATTTTCTCTCTGCAGCAGCTTTGTCAAGCATTCTGGAGAAAACTTGCATACAAATGATAAACAGATATGGTGAGAGAGAGTAGCCCTGGCATAAACCTCTCTCCCTATTAAAGTATCCTGCCAATTCTTCATTAACTTGTACAGAAAATGAAGCCATTGTGATGCATCACTGAATCCATAGGACATACTTTTCAGGGAATTTCAGAACAGAGAGGGTAGAGAGAAGGAAAGGCCATTGCACAAAGTCAAATGCCTTCAAGATGTCTATTTTCATGGCGCACCTTGATGAGATTGTACTTTTATGATAACTCTTTACCAATTCTGAGGCGGGTAAAACGTTTTTCATTAGAAGACGATCTTTAACAAAGGCTGATTGAGATGGGGATATAAACTTGGACAATATCCGCTTCAATCTGTTGGTTAAGATCTTTGATATCACTTTGTAAATAACATTACAACAGGATATCGGACGATAATCCTTCATGTGTTTGGCTTCCTCTTTCTTCAGAATGAGAGTTAGAATTGTTGAGTTGATACCTTTGGGAAGGAATTTATAACGCCCTGACCATCCCTATCAGTGGACCCCTATATCCTGTGACTAGGCCCATGGGCCGGCCCACCCCGACGGTCGGTGCGTTAACCAGGAGTTTCAAAAGTCATGATATATCATCCCTGCAATCACCACATGACTGTTCCCGTGTTTTGACCTCACTCACATGATACCGCGAATGACTTCCCGATATGTCACCCTGCACCTCAAGCACACTTAATCCTGGCTTAACACTGGAGTTCTCTCTGAATGGGTAACCGGTAAATGCATTTTGGTAATATAAGTAGCCAAATCAATTTTTTGAATTACTCCACATAAGTTTCCATATAGTAGAAATCGGGACAGAATTCTTTGTCGAAAATAGCTTGCACTGCCACCACAAAGTCTTTGCCAATAATAGACCAAGCTGCTTTGTAGAATTCACAAGCCTAACCATCAGGTCCCAGGGACTTGTTACTTGCCATCGCAAATAGTACCCGTCGAATCTCCTCTGCAGTAACTTCCTGATTGTAGCATCATCTGATCAGCCTCTGCAGATTCAAATCCCAGAAGTTCATGAAGCTCCTCTTCCGATAACCCTCTGTAATTTTCCATCTTCTTTGTTAAAAATCCGTGAAAGTGTTTTACTGCTTCTTTTTTTTATTTCTTCCTGAGTTTCTGCAATAGAACCATCTTTCCTTTGTATTTCCCGGATTGAATTCTTGACTTTTCTCACTGCTGCAGCTGTGTGAAAATGTTTGTTGTTACCGTCTCCCACTTTAAGCCAGTGCAATTTGGCTTTCTGGCTTAGCACCTTCTCCTCAATCTGTGATAGTAAGCTCCATCTAACATATGCCTTTTTTTCCTCCTCTAGTGTTTGTAGGTACGGGTTACTCATGGTTTCTTTTTGGGATTCACAAAGCTTGTTATACGCCTCTTTGGTTTTTAAACCTATATCACTGATCTGATCTTTACTTAGGCCTCTTAGAATAGGCTTGAGTGCTTTGAGCTTCTTGGATAGTCTGAATAGGGCCGATGTGGAATTGAAAAGAGGTTCAGTATCCCCCCAGAAAGACTCCATGAGTGGAAGAAACCCAGAGAGACCCGTTACTGCATTTGTGAACTTAAAAGATCGCCTTGGTTTTAAGGTTTCATTCATGATTTGGACTCTGCATCTGAGATGATCAGAGGAGCCACCAGCCTCAAACCTGCAATAAGCTTGTGGAAAAGAAGCAGTCCATTGCGGATTCATCAAGGTTCTATCCATTTTTTGCAGATTAACCCTTCATTTCTCTTATTACACCATGTCAACTTTGGCCTGTGATACGTCATATCTTGCAGAGAGCAGTAGAGAGTCTTTACCCATGAAATAGTTATATAAGATGCAGTTTTAGTAAAGATAAATTGATTCGTTTATCCATAAACATATACAAGAACAACAAGAATCTCAATTTAGCAAAGAGAATTAGGCTGTAATTGAAAGGAGTATCATGGCGTAATATCATCATCATAGGACAAGCTTTCTCTACGGCTGTGAACTCGAGAAGAAACAGAACTTTTGTTGTAAGCTTTGACAAGAGGAATAAGCGAGTGAACAACATCTGTCATCAATGGTCTGTAATCTGCTTCTGGTTGCACACACATTGCTGCTATGGCTGCTACCTGTTTACATAACATCTATTACAACACTTGCGCTTATATATAGACAAAATTAAGTGACCAAAGTATTATATAATAAAATGAGGATCAATATATGTTTTTTCTTGCTATTTTTTATTTAATAGTTTTTATTATAACCAGAGTTATGCTTATGACTCTTCCAGAATATTCATATTTTGATTAATTGATAAATCGAAGTGTTTGCCTCTTCCTTCTTTTGTTTTTAAGACATATTACAAACCCAAAAAGCTTGTTTTTCATTGAATCCCAAACTAATTAAGTAGTGTAATGATTTTGCATGTCACGTAGCATCAACCACTACATATGGTAATCTAGTCGAGGAACTGCCCTACTAGTCGCGGCCAAGGATCGATCGAGTAACATAAACTATGATATACAAAACATTGGTTCCTACTTGCTACCTGGAAAATCCCCGATAATATACATAACATTGCTTCCTACAGATCTCAATAAATCTAAATGAACATGGTTTTTGAGAGAGTCATAGTAGTTCAACGTTTAAATATGTTGTTTATGTCCTACAAGATTAGTAAAAGATCGAATCATTTATATCCATTGTGCTGCCAAGTTGACTACATCAAATACTTTAAGTGGCAAGAAAATAAGTAATTTGTAGATCTCATGATTTATTTCTGTTCCAATCCAGAAACTACTCAATTATATATATCCTTTCAGATCGGAAATTTATATACCAATATAAAGATGACTCGTATGTCAAAACTTCGCTATGTTCTTAGTCCTAAAAAATGTACACACAAAAAGAAAGTGATGGATTCACACCTGAATAAGATCTTTCTGTGAGTATTGACCTTGAATAGTTGGATCCACCATTTCACTGACTTTTTCTCTGTTCGTTAGCCTTGGAAGAGCCTGAAAATATATGCCACATGCATTTGATTACTAATCTAATGAACTTGTCTAGACATGTTTCCATGGAAGCCTATAAGACAAATATCAAATTTATAATATTAATATCGAGGATTTAATTTATGTTTACTTACCCAAGAAACAAGGACATCTTGTCCTCGTGGGCGCTTCGAATCAATCGGTGTACGACCCGTTATAAGTTGTAATAGCACTATTCCATAACTGTAAACATCTGATTTTGTGGTAAGCTTTCCGGTAGAGGCATACCTAGCTCAACCCAATAAAATCTTAAGATTGTTATGACTTTTAATTAAGAGCATCTGAAATATACAATCACAATCTCGTAAATTTATAATTAAGACACCGCATCTATTTAACATTTTACCAAAAAAAAAAAAAGACACCGCATCATAGCGACAGGCAACAGCCATACCTGTAGTCCATAATTGTAATTGTAGGTGACATATTCTATGATATTATATTTAATGATTTTTTTTTCTATTCGAATATTCTTACAGCAATATGACAACAATGTGAAGTGTCACTTACTCTGGAGCAAGATATCCTGTGGTCCCGAGTACCCTTGTTGAAATTTGACCGTTTAGTTTATCAGAGCCAGTCTTTGCCAATCCAAAATCTGAAACTTTAGCTCGATTATCTTGATCTAGTAAAATGTTTGTACATTTAAAGTTCCGGTGGATCACAGGCGTGACCGTATTCTCGTGAAGAAACTCAAGGGCTCGTGCGCAGTCTAGGGCGATCCTAATCCGGGTTCCCCATTCCAATGGTTGAGATCGATCCTTAAGATCCTTACAATTATGATCGTGGAGATGATGTTCGAGTGTACCATTGGGCATATATTCAAATATCAGTATCCTATGGCTTTGATCTGCACAATATCCAAGTAATTCCACCAAATATGGGCATTGTAATCGACTAAGAAGATCAACCTGCACAATAAGAGATTGTATTCCACCATGTTATAAGTTAAAATATTGAACTTTTAGAAGTATATGTTATTTGTTGTATCTGATGACGGCTTAAAACCACCAATGATTATGCTCATAAACGAGGAAATTTCGTGAAAGAGAATTACTTATCTATTAGTTTCTAGGTCGTACTGTATTTATGATATCTGATGAAGGCTTAAAAGTTAAAACCACCTATGATTAAGCTCTTAAACGAGGAAATTTCATGAAAATAATTACTTAAAAGTAGTGCGGAATAGGCTGAGCAGAGCAAGGGAGGCAGGAGAGAAGAAGCTAGAAGACAGCCTGATCTTCTGGTTTTCAACTAGATCTTAACAGTTTTTTCTCTTTTTGGATTTAGTACCTAAATCTTAATTAAAAAATCTGTTGTACTAGAGAGTACAACGTAGATGTAAAACCGTTTTTTTTTTTGTTTGAAATTTAACAATCAATTCGGAAAAAAATAACTATAGCTTGATGTGTAAAAGTCCCACATAATGAATGTTCCAGACAAAACAAAAAAATCCAACGAACTTACGTTATATTTTTTTTTTTACATTTTACAAAAAAAAGTCTTTCGGTTTCAAAATGATGAATTTTCTAGTTTTCTCTTTTTTTTTAAATATATATTTTCCTGGTTTCGATGTATTTGGTTACTAATTAATTAACAGTAATAAATTTCAGATTCCAAGTAATTTACTGACAATATTTATAAATTTTGAGTAATTAAAATTTTAAGAATGACAAAAAATTATTTATTTTTTTATAGATTTATGAATGAAGATTAATGTTATTTTACTATGTGTGATAATTAAAAAAAAACTATCTTTCAAAATAGATGAAATACTATTATAGAGCACTAGTCTTTCCATTTTAAATTAATGTCGTTTTATAGTAAAATTAATGGTACAAATAAATGTCGTTTGATGATTTTAAGAAAATTTCTTTGATTTATCTTTTTATTCGTAATTAAATGAATGAAAAGTAATAGAGAATTTTAGTAGTCAGGTAAAGATAAAGTTGAACATTTAATTCTTTTCTTAATTAATGTGAACAAACCTTAAAAACATCTAATTTGAAAACGAGAGGGAGAGTTGAAAATGTCAACGCTGGTTGTTTGTTTAAAATATCGTGAGCCCTCAGAGGTATGCGTGATACACTGACTCGTGACTCACCTAACCGCAGTAAAGAGACATGTCAAAGTATCACAGCTTTAAAATTGCTCCATAGCAGCTGGTTGTTTATTCAAAATATTTATATATATATACTTTTTTGACAAAAGAAAAATGTTCTTTTTTTTTGAGATCGAAACAAAAGAAAAATGTTGATATGGATATTCAAAAACACATTGTATCTGTTGATACCATGGAAACAATAAATAAGCACAGAAAAGTAGATAAGATAGAAAGACAATTAATGAAGTGGGAACTACTAACCTCAAGCCTAAAGGACCGCTCTTCATGCTTTTGGCTACTACCATTATCATTAAGCATATGCAGCCTTTTAATGGCCGCTACAGTTCCATCATTCAATACTCCTTTGTACACATCTCCATATACTCCGCTTCCAATCTTCTTCTCTTCACTGAAATTATCCGTTGCAATCTCTAATTCCTTATATGTGTACACTTCTACTCCTTCTGCTCGGCTTCTTCTGCAACTCTTTGTATGCGGGGGCAATTGTCTGAACGATGTTGGGTTTCTTGAGTATAGACAGTCTCTCGTGATGTCATCTAACAAAACAAATTAATAATTAATGATTTCGAATAAGAGTGGGCATTTGGTATGAGAAATTAATAATTAATAACTAAAACAATGTGGCGTAGCGGTTTGTTTGAGGGGATATAGAGGACTCATCCTGTTATCAAGGCCATGAATCAAGTTCAAACATCTACTTCCATTGGTAAGAATAACCGAATTTAAGGGTTTTGAGATTTAGATAGAGTTTTTTCTTTTCTTGGATATACTCTTTAAAATAAAGAAATTAACGTTTTACCAGGGCTAGAAGTGTAGCTGTAACTTGTCGAAGGTCCACCATTGTTGATGACGCTGCAGCTTTCTTTGCAAGCTAAGTGATTTGATTTGTCTCTTACTGATTTAAGTCGATAAAGTAAAAGGATTATCAGAAGAATAGAAAAGATTATGAAGATAGATATGATGGAGATGACAATGATGATGAGGGCATTCATTGAAATTAGTCCATTCTGGTGCTGGCGGCTGGGACTTTTGGGATCTAGTGATGATGATGCATGATAGTACTGGTTGCTCTGACTTTCGTTTTTGGTTTTGATAAGAGCTATTTCCATGATGAGAGAGAAGGAGAGGGAGTGGGACGAGGAGAATGTAGGTTTTGAAACAAAGTGAAGTATATTTATCTATAGACGCACATGTATGCAGTATGCTTAGATATGTGATTGAAGTTTTAACTAATTTGATTATGACTTGTGTTAATTGAGAAGTCTTGTGACATGTTCAAATAAATAATAGCACAACATAAAAATGAAAGATGATTTTAAGTAATGTGTGATTTATTAGAAAGAATATATCCATGTACATTAACTATCTTTGTTACCAGAAATTAAAAAATATTTGTTTTGGTTTTAAAAGTATATTAGATTTTGATTTGTACTTTAAAATCACGAGATTATAATTTTGACAAAATAGAAATATAATATAAAGGAAAGTCTTTATTTTTAATTTTTAATTTACTTGAAGTTTTTTTTAGTTTATTTATTTATTTATTTATTTTTATAGATAAATTATATTTATAAATGTATATAATTGAGATATGTTAGCAGCTTTATTTTAAATAGAGATATATCATATAATTTAGTATATTTAAGCCATTGGTGAACAATATTTGTATTTTGTTTACGTTTTTAAACCGTTTTATGTTATCGAAGTCGAAATATAAGATGTTTCGATTTTGGCCAAAATTTATTTTAGTAAGATCATGACTTTAACTTGCACTATAATATAGGATTATGATTTTAAAAATAATTTTGTAATATTTTATTTTTAATAAAAATATATTAATTCGTTCTTTTCTGTTTTGCAATAGTATACATATTTTACACATTTTCATAGTACAAACGGTAATTGATATCATCTTATAAAAGATACTAATCCAACCATCTATGATACTATCAAATAACATAATTATTGAATATTTTATAATAGTTAACTGTTTACTAAATTAAAATATATCCGTCTAATTTTTATATCTTATTTTATTTTATAGATCAAAAATTTTAATTTAATAATTTATTTAATATTTCAATAATTATTTAATTTTTTTGTTAATTAATGTTTGAAAAAATTTGAAAGAGATAAAAATATTTAATTTGGATTTTATTATAATTAAATAGAAAATATATCTTGATGTTTAGATCTAAAAAGATACTAAAAATATTGTAAATAAATTAGTTTAATCATTTTACGATAAATGAAATTTTAAATTTTTATTAATTCTAATGATATTTTATTTACAGATTAATATATAGGTATGTTTCTGTTAATAAACATATGTTAGATTAAAGAAAAATATTGAATGATGTTAGGAAAAAGAAGAAGAAATGAATGAAAGGAAGGACTTAAGAACTAAAGAAGCAATGCCATATGAGAAACTTTAGTCCTTACTTCCATTATTTTCTCTACATTGACTTAATGATAATAAAATTAAAAACAAAAAAAAACAAAAATGATAAAATAAAATCTAAAGTAAGTAAATAAAAGTAAAGGATCCAAAGTACATATATCAACAAAAATAAATAAATAAATATATTTTGGTTTTGAATAAATAAAAAATATGTATGCATATATATATATATATATAACTCTTTGTCTGATCATACTCACATTGTACAAGCAAAGTGTTAGCCCCATCCTGCAAAGTAAATATGCCTAAAACCACATATATCCAGAAATAATTAAACAACAAGTGCATACTGATATATAATAAACTGGAGTTAATTTTTGTAAAGAGGCATTTGTAATATCTCTAACCAATCCGATTTTTTTCTAACTATTTTTTGAATTAATTTAAGTTCAGACAAAACAAAAAAATCTATAAATCCTATTTTAAAATATTCCATATTGAAAATCTGTAACTACTTTTATATTCACTCGTTATATAATAAGTTTTATTTCTCTTCTTTTTTTCCACCAAAATAAAGTAGTGCTTTTAACAGTGGTTAGTTGTTGTTAAATTATCCGACGATTAACCACTAGTAAATCTTTCTATTAAAATTTTCCGGTAAGTTTTCGCAAGTTTCCAGCGAGTTTCTGAGCAAGTTTCTAGTAAATTTCTACCGTTCCTATAATTTATTGTCCATTTGAGCAACCGGAGTTCAGAAGCCATAGTTATCATTTATTTTTGCTAAGGTGAGGGTTATTTTGCAAGAGCCATATTTCGTCTAGAATTTATATTATTAAATGTGATATGTTTTCTTTGATTGAGTTTAGGTAGGTTTGTCTGTAAATTGGAGATATGAGTATAGATGATTTAACCCAATTGATTGTGCATGCTAATTGGTAAATATTTGTTATATATATATACTATGTAAGTAGTCGAGCAGGTTAGATTTTAGATAGTTGCGGGGATACATTTAGTAGTTCTTTACTAGCGAATACAGGCAGGAGTTCTGTATTTGTAATTTACGATGATTTTGTGAGGGAGTGCGAGCAACCTGAGTTGATCTTTTACCCGGTGCCTTAAGATTGATAAAGCGTTTTTGAGCGGTGCATTTAGATATGATTTCATCTGGTGAATCTTCTTGGAGAGTGTAGGTGTTCATTTTGTTCATCACGTTGGCCAGCTGATCGTTATGCTTGGGTGATTTAGGTGCCGTGACTGTTCATGTTTAGTCTTTACTCCATGTTTGGAGTATTATGACCGAAACAGTATTTTGTGCGTTATAGCATTTCAACGTCATTGAGTGACTCCCTTATTATTTACACCTCTTTTATATCATTTTCAGGTGAAATTAATGAATAAATAGATGTACAATGGATCAGTTGATTTACAGATTCTTATGATTTTTTAATATTTAATTTTAAACATTTATTTTATTATTTATTTCAGTCATAGGTACTTTAGATTGGTAGGTGATATAATTAAAGTATAATATCCCAAGTCAATAGAGTTATTTGAAAAATAAGTTAGGATTTGTTGTGACACGCCGTTTTCAAATGAGAATAAAACGGGTATTATAGCATTCTTTTATTATTACAGTTTTTTTTTTTTTTTGAATTTTACTATTTGTATAGAATGAAATTTGATTTATAAAAACGAGTGAACATGCTGATTAGACAAACGAACATTAGCAATTTTAAGAATCACAAACACACATAGCGATCTTCGATATCATTATATGACTATTAGGAATTTTAGGAATAACAAACAACCCATCCGAGAAAGACACATTTAAGTAATCGATAATAGATCGATAAGGTGAAAATCAAACTAAACAAAACAGTGCTAAAGTGGAGCTGAATGATCTGGAATTTGGTATATTATCTTGTAGTGCAGTGGAATCATTTGCGTAATGAAAATGACTTTTCTTAAGAAATACAAAAGAAAAGACGAATTACAAAAGCACTAACACGAGCAGTTTGTTTTCCCTCACGAGAAAGATAGATAAGTCTTACTGATGGCCATACACATAATGTGAAGGGAAATTCCCTTTTCTTTTCTTCGGTTTCCACTATAGGAAATAAGAGTATTAATAGTGATAAAGGATAGCGGTTTTAATATTTATGCTATAGTTGAGTTTTAAAAAAAAAAACATTAGATAGCATTTCCAAAAAGACAAACGCTATAATATATGGGATGGCTATAAATATAAATAATTGGATTCACGCTTACATTTTTGCTCCAGCATTGATGGTAAAAGTTAGTAGGTATAAAATTTATTATTACCCACCTAAGTAAAAAAATACACTTACAAAAAATTATTGTTAACATGAAATTGAGAGAATTTATTGAAAAATAAGATTTTGAATACAAATTAGTTTTTCAACAAAATAAAAAATATTTTTAACAAACAATATAAAAATACAAGAAAAAATAAGGTGGCATAATATTTTTGGTGAGTTCATGTGTACATAAGCGTATAGATAATATGGAAGTAGAATTAATCAGAAGTGGATGATTTGATTATTTTTAATTTATATGATACTCGTAATGTCTACCTCCTGTTTTGAAACATGGTTGTGGGAGACCAAAGAAATCTAGGTGGCAAAAATGTCTAGAAATGTCAAGGAAAAAAGGGACAATACCAAGAAATCAGCCCAAGCAATACAGTTGTTAAAAATGTAAGGAACCTGGACATACTCGAAATAAATGTGTAAGTAATTTGGTGCATAAGGTTAGTTTAGTTATGTTTGTGTTTAGTTCATTAACACTTATTTTCCTTTTTTATCAGGCTATGCGAGACGGGGAGTAGAAGTGGAAAACTAAGAATTCTCATTTTCTTATGTAAACCTAATTTAAAGTCTGATTAAATTTTGACTTATGATGAAACCTTTTCTAATATTAGTTTTAATACAAACTTTTTTTGTATAAGTCTACGACTGAAATCTATTACATAAGTTACTAAAAAGAGTAAACATAAGCCAAAATAAATCTGATTAAAAAACAACACAAATTATAAGTCTCCAACTGAAGTCGACATAAGAAGTCTACGTAATAAGTCTCCTAGATTAGTTGCAACAAAGCTTTAAAATGACAATCAATTCGTTCTCCTGAGAGTTGACTGCCCATCCACAACCGGTTCAAGTTCGTCACTCAGAGCTTCATACTGGTTCCTGAAGGCTGCAACTTTTTCCACTGCAGGGTTAACCCGCAGGTCCGATAAAACCATCTTCAGACGCAAGCCAACAGTCATTCTCATCATTTCCACATCTCTTAATCCTTCAGAACTTTAGTACCACAATAGCATGTGCATCCGAAGAGCCAGAAAACCCTTTTGAGAACTCATGAGCGCTTGAACCGTAAGAAACACACCATATCTTTTTGTCCCTTGCGTCACGGATGTGGAAAACTCTTGATGTCTATGAAGGATCAGCAACATCAACTACTAAATGACATGTGCGGTAGATCACACCCATCGTATCTGCACAATTTAGTTCAATTGACATGCATCAAATAAAAATAACACATAGTAATAACATATATTATTGAATGTCCAAATATATTTACCAATAGCAATGTTTGTATATATGTCGAACTCCCGAATTTCTTCAATACCAACAAATTCCATGTAGTGCATATTGTTGATAAATTTGATTTTCTTTCTTACCGTCGATCCAATTACTTTCAGCATGTAGTCGGACCTTGTTGGTTTAAATCCTGAAACTCGTTTGGTCACAGCAATATTCTCTATTTCTATCCAACTCCCTTCAAGTTTCTCTAGCCCATCAAATCTTGACGCTTCCGCCAGAGAAATTACCAACTCCGTCTTGGTTCCCTTCCATATTAACAGCATAGACTAGGACCATAAACTAACATCTATATGGATACTAACAAAGAAACAAATGACTCATATTTACTTATATGTTCATCGGCTACAACATACGACCAGAACAGGCCAACGGAAGTGATGAAATAAGAATAGGTTCGGAGCACTTTCAGTTTGAATCGCCAAGAAGTAGTTGTTTAATTTGCCTCTTGTAAAAAGTTGTACTCCATTTCTTCGGATGATGTGAAGCGCCCAGAAGTAGTTGTTGAAATAACTTCAGAAGTAATTCTCCTAGTACCTTTTGTGAGTAATATAAGAAGAAAAAGTTAATGACCAAATTTATAGAGGAGCCGGTTAATAATAACAAAGATAATGAAAATGCACGAGATGACTAATAAGCACATTTTTATTTGTTGCATGAAGCAGTGTGCGTAGTTACTGAATCGAAAATGCGTGACATGACTAATAAGAAAGATTGTACAGCATTCTAATTATGGTGTTTGTTGGTTTAAATGCAACGAAAGTGGAACGCACGAGTGGAACTACATTTATAATATATATTAGGAACAATTACTAGAATACCATGAAACTATGCATATATTACTATAATACAATTTATTTTTCAAAAATTACTCAAATCTTTCTACACACTAAGGAAATGACGATAAACACCATTGATTAATTTTTTTTATTTGAGATTATTTTTAATTAAAAATGAATAAAATTATTAATAAATCCATATCACTAATAACTATAATCCACATCAATAATTAACAAACCACAATTTTTTTCTTTCGTTGACTAAACCCTAACCGTTTGATATTGTTGCTTTCGAAATCATTTTCTCTGAAACTGTTCTCCGATATCGTCTTCATCGAAATCGTCTTCTCCGCAAGCGTCTCCCCCAATTAATATTGTCTTCTTTGAAACTGTCTTCTCTGATATCGTCTTCTCCAAATCGCATGTAATCGTCTTCTCCGGTATGTTGTCTTCTCTAAAATTCTCTTCTCTAATAACGTCTTCTCCAAATTGCCTGTAATCGTCTATTGCGGCTGAGTTATGTATTATGTTGTGGCTAAGTTAGTTTTCTGTTGCAGCTGAGTTACATATTATGTTGTAGCTGAGTTTATTTTCTATTGTGGCTGAGTTTATTTGCTATTGTGGCTGAGTTATATAACTCAGTCATGTCATTTTAAACATAACTCAGCCGTGTCATTTTAAACATAACTCAGCCGTATCAATTTAGATAACTCAACCGTATTAATGTATCTCGCGGCGTTTCGTGTTTCTATATTAGGCGTGTGGATATATATAATCTCGAGACATTCACAATCTCGAGACATGTAACTCAGCCATACGTTCTCTTTAATCTCGAGACGTTTATAATCTCAACATGTGTAACAATTAAAGTTATCTTCCTCTGCAAAAGTTGTGATTAGAGTTTTAAATTTTTTTTAAAAATATCTTCTTCGTCTAACCCAATCTCATCATGCATTTCAGGTAAGTGAATTTTGATTTTGTCTGTATCAACTCTTGTTGAAATTAATAGGATTTCAATGCAGAAAAATTAAACTGGCAAGGTGAGAATATGGAGAGAGAAACGCAAAAACAGTGTTGGTGTGGTGAACCTTTGGGTATATTTACATCTGGAACAACTAAAAATTCAGGAAGATTATTTTATTACTGTGCAAAATGATATAATACAAAAGTTAGTTTTAGTTCTTATTTAGAATGTTTTGAAATCAATAAGTGTGTCATAATTAAATTGCTGAAAATAGAGACATTTACTCAGATGGATGAACGAGTATTTGGTCGAAGAAGTTGACGATATGAAGTCATTGATAAGTGACATGAACAAAGACATGTTGGAGGTGAGAGTTAATGTTGCTTGGTTGGAGAAAGAGTTTGACATACTGAAGATCCATAAATTAGCCATATTATAAACAAAATTCATAACTGAGCCGTAAATTAACTTGTAAATTGAGCCGTGTCATTTAGGTAAATCAGCCGTATCATTTAGATAACTCAGCCATATCGTAATTAAATAACTCAATATATACTCTACAATCGAAAATGTAATTTAAGACATAAAAAGTTATATTTAAGAAAAAAATGATATGATGAAGCAGTTCACGTAAAAATTATAACTTAGACTTACAAAATTATAATTAAGCTCATTGTATTAATATCAAATGAATATAAATCAACTCCATGTGTATACTTTCTTCAATGTACAACTTGAGACTCTAACTTGATCTTCAGATATATGTTGTTTTACAAGCACTTCAAACTTTACCTATAAATATAAGTTGAGACCCAAAATCATATACAATAAACAATACACAATGTGTTTTCAATTGAATCTGTATACTTTGTTTCAGTTGAGATTTTAAATCATATACTTTCTAAATGTTATACATTAAACTCTAAACCCTAAATCCTAAGTCAGCCGTGAAGTTTCTATAAGTCAGCCGTCAAGTGTAATGTATATCGCGACCTTACATATTTTGGGTGGGAAAATCAATAAACCAGCTGATTTTCCCGCCCCAAAATACAAAACACCGCGATATACATTACACTTGACGGCTGACTTATATGAATAAAATCCATAACTCAGCAATCTCGTAATTATATAACTCAGCCATATTGTAAACAAAATCCATAACTCAGCCATAATACAAAAAATCCATAAAAAATTTCTACATTGGACATGTTCTTGCATTATGTCCAGTCTGAATAACCTTTTATTCTTCTCTCTAGCTCCGTCATTCCGACTNGTTATTCTGACTAATTTCATTCTCCGTAAACTCCACACAAAGACGTAACTGTTCAATTTTTCTGAGGCTTAAAAAAATATGCAACTGTCGAGTATTGGAGAGGTAAACTGGTGGAGTATCGTGCGCCATTGTTTTCAAAGATTTATTCGAGAATATGTAGCTCAGCTGAATCTGATGGCTCGAGTCTTTCAATTCGAAAGTTCGTCTAGTGTTGTTTTCTCATCTATATCCACAACTCTACACCCTCTACCGTCGGTATTGAATACATATATGTTTTTTTTTATTCAGTTACCAGAAACAATAATTACCGGATCCATAAGATCTCTCCGATCTCTGATGAATAAAAATAATGAAAAAGGTAGATGGAAAAGAATAAGAACAAAGAGATAGATGAAGAACACTAACAATGGGAAGACAGGACCTATTATGATATGGCAAAAAAGAGCTGATGAAATGGAAGATGACATGAAATATCGGTAAGTCAGCCGCCAAACAAACACGTGAATAGTATTTCAATAATTAATCTTTCGCTTAAATCAGCCGTAGTAATATTAAGTCAGCCGTAGTAATATTAAGTCAGCTGTATCGTTAGAATAACTCATCCTCAAATGAATGCTATTCTAGTAATTAATATTTTGTTAATATATCAGCCGTAATAAGGCTGAGTTTAACAGATTTTTGTAAATCAGTCGTAACTAACTCCATAAGTCAGCCAGCCGAAGAACATAACTCAGTCGGAAAAGATAACTCAACTGTCTCTTACCTACAACTCAGCCAAATTTTGGACAAATCATTCCCGTCGTTATATAAATCAGCCGTAACTTGTGCTCGTAACTAAGCCGTTATCTCATAACTCAGCCAAATTTCTATAAATCAGCCGTCAGTAACGGCTGATTTATATTCATAAGTCAACCTATCTCTCTTAAGTCAAAGAGATTTTTGTAACTCAGCCGTAACAGACGGCTGAGTTATATTCTGTTCTCTCATAAGTCAGCCGCGTTTTTAAGTCAGTCATAACTTAACCATAACTCAGCCAAAGCGTCTAGAAATCTACTATGATAAACCCTAAATTTCATAATTCACCCTAATAGACATGTACATGTCTTAATCTGCATATTTCGGTGTAATTTTAATTTATATTGATATAAATATATATGCTTTTATTAATTAAACCAAAAAAGTTTACAGATTATTTTTTTCCTATTTTATAATTAAAATTTAAGTTGGAATTAGGTAGTAGACTTTGTTTGGTGTCTATTAGATAGTAGTCAAATGAAGTTAATCAAGAATACGTCATTTGAAGTCTACTACCATAAACCATAAATTTCATAATTTATTCTAATTGATCTTTCTAGGTCTTAATCTGCATTTTCTATGTAATTCCAATTTATTTAGATGTAAATATCTATGATTTTATTAATGAAACCAAAAAAAGTTGATAAATTATTTTTTATTATTTTTATCAACTTTTAAATAATAAACAGTTTAAGATAAAATTAGAGAATACATTTTTTTTTTGGTCTACTAGGTAGACGTCAAATAAAGCTAACCAAGAAGGCTTCATTAGAAGATTTCACAGGATTATTTCTATCATTTCCAGTTTCGTTTTTTGTTGTTCATAAGAGTGTTAACTATAATTTTCATACTCTTAGAATATATTTTTGCTTAATATTTAATATAGAGATTATATGTTGAATATAACTAAAAAGAGTCAAAACTAGCAAAATCTTTAAATATTTATAAAATTTGATAATCACATTTTTGTTTTAATACTGAATTCTATTCGTTGGGCCTCCTTCACCACTACGAAAAAGTCTCGAAGTCTACATAATATTTTACTTTTTTTCTACAAAAAGATTAAGATTTTATTTTTAATGATAAAAAAAATCTGAAGCATTCCAATTATTGGTACTGAAAGTCACATGTCCATATAATTATAAATTCACGTGCTCCACATATCACAAGTCAACGTCTTATGCGTTCAAACTCACATGTCTTAACCCAAAACGGTTTCACACAGTTATGAGACTCCATGAAGGTTTTAAAGTAAACTATTTTTGGAAAAAATATTAATTCATATGTTCATTTAACTGTAAATTCAATTTTGGATCCACTCTAAAACACAAAATTATAATTTATTCAAATAACTTATGAAATCTTAATTTTAATTAAAACTACATTTGAAACTATAATATAAATTTAACTTATCTTATATATAGGTTATACTGTTTTTTGTTTCTTCATAAAATAGCATATATTAAGTAGTTATGTTTAAAAAAAATATTTTTATAATTATAACTTATAATTATTTTATATAATTTTATTTACATATTTATAAAAATCAAAACAGGATTATCTGTTTATTTAACCCACTTATAGTGGTTAAATTATTATTATTATTATTTTTATTAATAATCAAAATGGATAAATATATTCTTTTGAGTCATTCTATAATAGTCTAAGTAATTTATATATTTTGATAGATCAAAATAGAAAGAAATGAAATAGTATAAAATCAACTACAATCTGTCTCACTTAATGATCGAATAATATATATATTGATTATCTTCCGCCAGGATCTTCGAAATATGGCTTTCAAATGAAATTACCTCAATTTTTTATGCAGCTTCTGCCTTTTCATTTATTCATGTGACTATTGAAAGAGTGTTAGTTACTCCTATAAGATTGCAAGACAATTTATTTGTATCGAATTATGTTAATCAGAGTTTATGAAGTAATTGACAAAAACAGTAAATAAAATCGGATGTAAGAATTGTTGAAAGCTAGTTTAATTAAATAAGACAATGGTTAGGGTTTGGGAAATTTATAGGTTGACTCCGAATTACAGATTAAAAAGGTTGTTAGGACTTAATGAAGAACCGTTTTCGAACTTAAAACACTATTAAAACCGACCAAATTTTGCAGTAAAGACTATCTATATCTAAACCTAGAATCCTGAGTAGTTTATTTGTAAATTTGATCAATTCAAACAAGCATTAAGTATATGTTCGATTGTTTACAAAATTTTTAACTAAATTCTTTTATGAGTAACCGTTTTCTCATCTAAGATAGTTCAAGTATTCAATCATACTTTCGTGTCTTCCAATTAACATAAGTTCTTAAATCTAGGTGATCAATGCAACTTGACCTTTAAGTTCGATCTAGATTATCCTAACAAATTGATTCAAGCTAATAATACTTCATCTACTTTCAAATAACCATAAACCTAGCAAGTAATTCATAAAAGAAATCGTAGATGAAACAAAACTCATAAAAGAAATCAATAAAGTTAGCAAGATCCCTCTCTAAGTCTCACGATGTGTCTAACTCACGACAAGTCTTCGCTTTTAAAAAGCCAAAATATATTAATACAACATTATTTGGGAAGTCTTTGAGATTTATGGAAACTTCTGAGTTAAAAAGGAAACTTTCCAAAACTTGGATTAGAGGTTCCACAGGAGCGTTGTTCGACATTGATGTCTGGTGTCGGGTGACACCATCGTGAAAAAAGTGAGCAATCTTCTATGCTTATCAGCCTCCCTTCTCCTTTTCGTTTTCTTGACTCCAAAAGGTCCAACATACTCCAATATTATCCAACTAATGATATGACTTGTAAAGACTCATTACGATTAAAAAAACTACTAAAAAACTTGAGAAAATAGATATAATGGTCCAGAACCCAGTAAAAACTATTATATTTCTACTATCCTTATGACGATTGGCTCTTTTCAGCATAGGTGCGATATGGCAGGGGGCAACTGTTCCACTCACTTGCACTTATAAGTGGACCATACCTGTTTAAAACTAAGATAGGGGTTTGTTACTTAGTCGATGGTAGCCTGTTAAAGGGTCACTAGGGATGTCTTGAGAAATTGGAAAATTTCCCCGTACGTCGATGCTTACGAGGAGGGACCACTGTTTCTACAAATGGTGCAAATCAGCGTACAATAACCTGATCGTGTCCTGGGGGTATTACTCCAGTCCTAAACTATTTGAGCAGGGTTCATATCTTGAACACATCAAAAGGTGGTCGTTAGTGTCTGCAGGTTACTAATATGAGCAGGGAACATAGATTTTTTGCAATCTGGTGCATGCTAGCTGGTGGTAAGCAAAGCTTTTACTGGATGCATTACTCCAATCAGAACTAACTGGATAGTCTTTGCATTGCACGTTCGCGGAAAAGTGATGTTAGTAAGGACATTCATTCGTAACGTGCATAGTGTTTGGGCTCCCAAACCGAGGGATCACAAAGGCGAATTGTGCGAGGGAGATAGCACTGAGTTTTTGATCTTATGATTGGAAGTAACCTAAGCGCTAGTCTCACAGGAGATGCCAAGACTAAAGGTCTTCCGAACATAAGGATCTGGAACTTGATTCCCACATGAGAGATGACATTGAGTTTTGGGTCTCTTGAATAAAAAGAAATTGAGCGTGAGTTGAGAAAAATGATGAGTGTATGCTCGAGAAGGGAATCCAAGAAGATGAGGATCCTCCGATAAAATTCCGGAATGGAAAGCGTGGGATGAAACCTGAAGTCGATGGTGCGAGTCTATGTGGCGAGAATAGCATAAGGAAGCTCCGGTCAATGTTTCACTTTCCTGAGGTGATCCTGCCGAACGTGGAGGATCATTGCAATAATCCTCCCCAGGCTATTTTACTGTTTTCGAGTTATATTTTGACTCTTGTTACCTCACTTTCCCCATCCCCACATTGGTGGTGCAAATTTTCACGGTACATAATCTGGTGATGGGACAAATAACCCTGAGAGGGTAGAAATATTTGTTGGGACCATTCGTTATATGCCTTGAGAGCAACATCAGGATTGGGGTGTGGCACTTGTCGGGACTCTTAGATGTCAAATTGACTAAAGATCCAATACGTATTATACCGTGCCAAAATTGGTTCGGAAGATCGTCAAAGAGCATATCAGTAAAGATGCATCTTGGAGGAAATTTTTTTTTTTCTTAAGGTCAACGAATTCTCGGTTGAACCTTGGTTCATGCGAGAGATGATTACTCGTTGGTCCGATATTGGTAGCTAACTCTTGGTTGGCTGGAGTGCTTTTAACAATTTTTTTCACCCTTTTCGACTGACTGCTGAGTTCTTTTGTTGATGTTTGTAGTTCGTCCTCCTTTCCAAGCGATTCCCTCGGACCTTTATCAAGGACTGCATTAACTTCCTCGGAGAAATTGTGATGAGATCAATTCTCGTTTGAGAGAGTTATCGCAGCTCGGTTTTTGAAGGGCGAATTTTATTTGTTTGATTTTTCTATCACTCCTCCGAGAGAAACGAGTAAATCCAGAACTATGGCAGGGAAATTGCGGGATTAGGAGATGGAGCTTGCGAAGGCCAGCGGAGATGCGCCTTGTCCAGACGAAGCGGAAGAGGGAGAGATCCCTTTTGTTCATCAGGGTCGTTTCCTTGAGTGGGGAGAACTCAGCTAAGACTTCCTCCCGGAAGAAGAAAGGGACCGACGTCCTGGAGTTTGAGTTCCATTCCCCTGAGTTCATCAAGGACGGCGCTGCTCTTGTCCCGCGTGAGCTTCTTGGTGCTTTCCGCCGCCCAGGAGTCAAAATTGTTCCTCCCGGCGGGGTTTGGAGGAAGAACACCTTTGGGAAAGTTGCCTGAAGAAGTTTTAAGGTAATGATTGATTTTGATAGATTACTAGTGTTTTTCAGGTTTTTCGACTAACTTTGTTTTGACTTTTCCTTTCAGTTCCTCCCCCATATGACTGACATGGCGAGTACCTATGAGGCGGAGACCTCGCATTGTACTCCGCAAGCTGCGGAGTCCAAAAGGATTGCTGAAGAGAATGTTGCGGAAGCAACTCTTTTGAAAGACGGGTTCGAGAAGGCTAAAGCAGACCATGCTGAGGAGCTAGTACGCGTAAGGGCCGAGCTACTGAGGGTGCGAGATGAGTCCGAGAGGAAGATGCTCAAGGCTTTCGAGCTGGAGCGATCATCTCTCATGAAGAAGTATCACCGCGAGGGCGATAGTGGGAGGCCTTAGTGAGTCATATCGAAGAGGCCAGGGAGAAGCTCATATTGTCGGAGATGGTAGCGTCCAACCTTGAGCTTTATACTTTGTTTGAATATGGGGACAAGCCCAAGATTGCCAAGTATGTATAAAGGGGAGTTGCTGGATTGAAAGTCGAGGTTTACTGATACGAAAGTGAACTTCGAACGGATGATGAACATCTCATAAGCTACTTGGTTGCCTCTCCCCAAGCGCAGACGCTTATTCCGATCTTTGGAGAGGACTTGATGCTCAAGGCTGCGAGTGAAGTCTGGGTCTCGAACCTGTCGGGGAGGATTGGGGAGTTCGTCTCCCGCCTTTTTTCGGGGGAGGATTACAACTGGGCAACCGTCCCCCTATCTCTTTAATTGTTGAACTAGGTGAATCTCCCGTGCTCATGCACGGGTATGAATATTTACAAAATAACTAAATCAAAATTATTGGTTAATGTTACTTTTTATTTATTTATAAGTTTTTAGTTGTTTTATCAACTATATGTATTCATGTAAATATATATTTTAAATAATTTTAGGATGTTATATATCTTATTAAACATATGTTTTTGGTATAAGAATTTAAATCGGTACAGTTATTCATTTTTAGATTTATTATGTGGTATATAATCTTTCAAATTAAAATACAATTAGTTTTGGTTTTATTTAGACTAAATTTGGGTTGGTTTTTCCTTTTAGATGTGTAAATCTATTTTTGGAAAAATCTGCCTATTGATATACTGTCTGTTGTTTTGGCAAAAAAAATTAAAAAGCCTAAGCATACATCGGTATTAAACATATGATTTTTGGTATAAGAATTGAGATCAGTATTGTTATTCATTTTTGAATTTATTATGTAATATATTTTATTTCGAGTTGAAATACAATTAGTTTTTGGTTCTGTTTAGGAAGAAGTAGTTTTTCGTCTTACATTTGTAAATCTATTTTTGGAAAAATCTGTTAATTGATATATATTTTTCTGGAAAAAAAATAAAATTAAAAAACCCAAGTATACATCAGTTTGGAGTTCCATTAACAAACCAAATAAGTAATCTTTTGAAAGATCATGAATATAATGAAATTATAGTAACTGATTAATATTCAATTTTATTTGTTTATATTTTTAAAATTTATTTTATTTATATGCATGAAAATTAAATGAAATAGTGTTTTAAATTTATGTTATTATCTTAGTTAGACATTTGATTTCATGTATAAAAAGTTGGTCAGTCTGATTATTGTTGTTTTTTGGTTATTTATTTAGATTTTTAATATATTTTTGTATAATTACAAATAATATTATATATGTTTTTGGAAAAAAATTAGAAAAAAATTCTAAAATGTTGATAGGCTCCTTGCATTTTGCATGCGCGAACCAAACTGATTATTTGTTGAAACTTTATGAATAAATTTTGAATTAACCTTTTTTATATATAAAAGTTATTTTAAAGAACTTTACCTTTTTTTTAACATTTCTTATTAATATTTTAACATTTGTTAGATATGTAAAACGTTTTTAATAATTTCAAATACCTCCGGTTTAATCGTTATCATCCAAGTCTTGATTTTTTTGGAAATCTTGATTATTTTAGCATTTTTATTTAGAATTATTTTAAAGTTTTTTCAGTTTTCTGGAATTATGTTTTTTTTATATCTAATAAACGTATTTTTATATTTCAAAGTACTTTCTTTTTAATATGACTAGATTTTTCATCCACGCTACGCGTGGGGATTTTTAATATATATATTATACATATTTTAACAT
>OVBI01001289.1:0-37445 GCA_900406495.1 Sisymbrium altissimum | reverse complement strand
CCCAAATAGTTATCCGGTTTGGCTTCCGGTCCGGTTTTAAAAACATTGCTACATACAGAAAACACTTTTGAATTTCTAAATGGACCAAGACAATGAAGTTATAGCTCGGCCCAACTCTTTTATAATTTGTGGCCTTGACTCAGTAAGGTAAAAAAGCACATTCAATCACACAGCAAAAAAAATAAAAAATTGAGCTGAATTTGGCTAAATATTTTTTGTGATTTATAACAGAATCTTGTTGAATAACTTAAATTACAAATAATAACAATAGAATATGGCAGAATTAAATATTTTTAATTTAATAATAGAATAAAAATTATATTTGATAAACTAATAATTAAAAAATTAACATATTAATAAAATATTAATAATATAATAGTGATAAGAAAAAGGTAAAATTTTCATCTCTCAGAAAATTAACTATTTTATTTTAAATAAAAATTTATTAATACATTCTATTTAATATAATTCGTATAAAATTTTATTATTATTAATAAAAAACATAAAAACATTACAAACTTAAATGATAAGAAAATCTAAATATATGATTTTAATATAAAATAATTATATTAATGAAATTTAACTCATATTTATTATATAAATCTTCTTTGTATTATTTACATATAAACTTCATATGTTGTTTGTTAGTCTTATCACAAATTAGTTTCTTCACCTTTTCCATCATCTCCATTGTTATCAAGTTGTTCTTTTGGAATTGTGTCACCATATAAAACATCATCAAAATCAAAGTCTGGAATTTGTGAAACACAAATGAAGTTATGTAATCCAACTATTAATATAATTAATTTGTTTTATGTCTCGATATCGTATCTTGGAAACTCTGATAAAATTCTCCAATTTTTTTTTCCAAACTGTAAAAATTCGTTCGGTCACAAAATGGAGTGAAGAATGCCACCAATTAAATAACTCTTCTGCACCTCTAGGAGGAGAACCATCTTGAAACTATGGTAAATGGTATCTATGATCTCTAAATGGAGCTAAAAATCCTCGTGTGTTAGCATAATCAAAATCTATAAAATAATATTTCAGGGGTGGAGGAGTTGGAAAATTCGGATCACGCTCCATTGTGTAAGATAAAACTCTAGCATAATATACTGAACTCGGACTTCCTACAAATATATAAGTGAATAATATATCGAAGTTGCATATTGCCAAAACATTAATGCTTATCTGTGAATGCCTATTATAAAAGTGAGCCGCCTCAGCACCATCCACCATGACTGTACAATGAGTGCTATCCATTGCACCAATAAAACCATTAAAATGAGGGCAGTAATTAGTTTCATCTCGTAGGTCTTGTTGTACTTGACGGAGTTGCTTTGGGGTCTCAAACGTTCACTAGATACAGTTTTCGGATTCGGAGATGCATTAAACTGTGGGCTAGGGTTTGGAAGTTGAAATCTTTGTCTTATTTCGAATTGATTTTGAGAACCATAACTACCAGAATGTGAAAATCCTCCAAGGTTTGAAGTACCAGCACCACTCCAATTAGAAGTCCCTCATATGTTTGAAAAAGTAGCGCCCCCAAATTGTGGAAGCCCTCTTAATCCAGGAGATCCTAATCCACGATCCATAGATCCTCTACTACTCGGTCCACTAGAATTACTGAGTTGACGTTTCCAAGGACTTCCATGAAACATGCCGCTATGGTCATAACCAGTTACCCTTTTAAGAAACGTATCCTCTTTTCATTATTTTTGAGTAATACAAACTTTTTTTGCTTAAACGGATCTCATAAAATCTCTGATGACGTCCACCAAAAATCTGTAAACTTTTCTATGTCTTGTAATTCATTCAGTTGTATCCAAGATTCACGCTCATAATATTCATTTGCTTGGTTACGGGCATTCAGCATTTGAATTGGAGTTTGCATACTTGTCAGATATGACTCAATATTAGTTAGATGTGTGTCCATCACAGCTCTTCTTTGGGGAGTTTAAGTGGCTTGTTGAGTAGAATGACTTCATCCTCTAGTTGTGGTGGTTATTCTTCCACAAAATCATCTATTTGACTAGCTGAAATCATATTATCGTTCACAGCATAATGAAGCCCAAACACTTTGTGCATTAAATTAATACGTGGTAAAAAAATTTTCTTCAATCGTGACGTTCCTTCTGTATTCTACAATGAATTATTTTCTTTTTTTAGAAAAATTAAGAGTTAAAATTTAATTTTTAATAAACGTCTGTTATAATTTAGAACTTGTATATTTTTCCTGTCATTCCACCAACTTTCATTCAATAGTATTCTTCCTATACTATGTTAAGTCGTGATACGACATTCAAATCTGGTTTACATTGCATACAAAGCTTTCAAATCATCATGTTTACTTTTACAATTTTCCCAATCAACATTAATATATATGGCAATTTTTTTTTAATTATATTGTTTTTATCATTTTTAAACGGTAAATTGCAATATAATTTATCTTTTTTTAGTTATTTGTCCAACAATTCAATAAACAAAAAGGTGAATGATGGCAATCATCTAAAATATATCTACAAATTTAATCCCCGCAACTTTAAAAAATTAAAAAATATTTGTTTATAATTTTTCCCATGACACGATCTTCTTTTTGCCATGACAAGTCCTCGAAGTTTTTAACTGCATCCACCATTGAGAACGTTTTCGAATTCAAGTACTTTTTCGACTTTTACGATCCAATGGAGAAGCTCCTCTGCTGTGTTACCACCATGAAACTCATGAATCTCGGCTCTCTCTCTCTCTCTTCTATAGAGAGAAAAGAGAGGAAAAAAACCCCAGTTGCCCTAGCCGCCATCTTCTTTTCTCTATCGCGTCGTCTCTCCGACGTCCGGCTTGCCGGCGTTGTGAGAGACTCTTGGTTTCCCCAACGGCTCTTCATCGCGGGGAGGCTGTCCAAAACAGAGCAAAAAACCGGCGGATCTCAGGCGATGGTGTTTGATTGGTGGTGAGGGTTGGCGGTTGCTTGGTCTGTGGCAATGAGGACTTCCCGCGATGGCGTGCTATTTCAACTCCTCTTCTCCCCCCGTTATAGATCTACCGTTTCGTGGCCGGTGGTGGAGCGGTGGTGCTGCCGTGAGTTTGGTGACGTGGGGTGTGACGTCTAGGGCCGCCAGTTACCGGATGTCGCCTCTGCAAATCGGATCTGCTAGAGGACAGCGGGTCTGAGGAGCGGTGGAGTTTCCCCGGCGGCTAGCTTCCTTGGGGCGATCTCTTCCTTCCTCCGCTTCGTTCTTTCTCAAGGCGTAAGTCATTTTCTTCTCCCTTCCGTTCCAAAGCGCTCTGTTCTCCCTTCGTTCTGCTCTCCTTTGGTTCCTGGCGGAGGCACTGTTCCGTGTCCCGTCTTTCCCTCTGGTTTTGCTTCGGTCGGAATCTTCTTAGACCTCAAGTTTTCATCGTTCCTGTGTTGTTTGTCTTGAGGTGTCCGGTTTCGCACGGTGGTGGTTTGTGGTGTTTCTTGTGGTGGCGACTGAGGTTGGCTAGGTCTATGGCGTGAGGACTCCGTGATGGTGTGCCTCCTCATCTTTCCTCCTCGACGGTCTCCTCTTCCCTCACCGGAGTTGTAGCGGCGGCAACCCTAAACGGCGTTCTCGATGATTAGGGTTTCGTCTTCGGTTTACCACGGTTTCCTTTGGTTTTTTGGGTTTTCTTTGTTTTGTAATGGATTAGCTAAACCGGACCTATTTTGGGATTTTAGTTAGGATGGGTTGAAGCCGGTTTAACCGGATTGTAAACCAAAAAACGACAAAAATATTTATTTAATGCAAAACAGTTTCAAAAAAAAAAAAAACTCAGGAATCTCTTATTCAAAACCAAGCTCCCAACGCCCATTGTTTTCTACTAAAACAACACGATATTGATGTTGCTGTTCAGCAAACGGATTTTTATCTTCTTCTCGGTGTGCATGCTCGTCTTTGATAATACCCGGAGGAGGTGGTGTACATTGCACAACCATCCCCTGAATTGCCGCCGTAAGCTGACGCATCTGCTCCTGAAGCTGTGCAAGAGTCTGTCGCATGAGCTCTGCTTCCCTCGACGTCGCGTCTTGGTCTTGCCATGTTCAGTGTTCAAGTTTTACTCTTATACCAACCTGACACAGCATAAGACTTGACATGTAGCTCAGTCAAGGATTTTGACAACTCTTGAGACCTACTTTCGCTCAATCAAAAGATTAGAGATAATCTTAATTAAAATCGTCACAAGGACAAGAGAAATCTCCTATTATGAAATTTCCAAAAACTGTCTTACAATAACGTAATAACGTAGATGCAGAGTTTGAATAGACGAACTTAGGATAGAGTAAAAAGAAATTAAGAAAGTTAATTTGCTAAATAAATGAAAAGGAAATTTGACAAACGAATGAAATGGAAAAAGCAAGCTGTTACTTCTTCCTCACGCTTTGGACATTACCGTGCTGCTGCATCAAGTTGTCAATTTGTGATCACAGTCAAGTTCCTTAACGAATTTCTTCCCAACAATAACAATCAATGTCAACAAAATAAACGCCCCGGTCCCCATAAGTGTCTTTTAATCCCACATGTGCTTCCTGGAATACACACGATCAGAGAAGATAGAAAAGGAGGAAAAGAACTTCATGAGTAACCAAAAAGCATAGCAATAGCTAAATGTATAAATCTATTTGTTATCTCTTACTTGCAATGTCTACTTAGGCTTTCTTCCATGACTCCAGCCTCAATTTGTATCAATTGTTGATATGTGGTTTCATCTATTAGGCATGAACTGTCTGTATCTGATGAATCAGTGTCTTCGTTTCTTTACGCAAGAGTTAGGCCTGTCCCAAGAATGGTGACTGATACGAGTTGCTTTACTTTTCCGATGTAAATGAGCCAGAACCAAAAAAGGAATAAAGACAAAAGACTTTTATTGATCTTGATACCAGTACACAGAACGTTTTCTCTCTCTCTCTCTTACAAGTACCAAAACCAACATAACCACCTTTTGCACACTGCTACTCTACTTATAGTAAACGAGGACCACTTCCTTACGCGGTGCATCACGTGAGATGCTTCCTCTTCACACGTGTGAACAGCTACTTGCTCATCACGATCTTTATTCTCACTTGCTTCCTTCCAGATCGTTCTTCTTAATTGGGCTGATTTGCCTTCTTCTCCTGGGCATTGCTTTCCAATTTCTTCCTTCGCCCATAATGAAACAGCACTGGAGGGTGTCTTGCCTCATACGTATCATTTCTCCCCCCATCAAAACTAACCTTGTCCTCAAGGTTAAAATCTGGAAACTGACCTCGTATCACCTTTTCCCATTCCCACGATGAGTCACAGTCTGGTACTCCCTTCCATTTAATCAAAACTTCCTCCGTCCCAGATACTGAATTCACTCGAGAGTCTAACACCTCCTCTGGTTCAGCAACGAGTACACCTTCTTCAGTCAGTTGAGATGGTATAGACATAGTTTCCCCTGGTTCTCCGAATCTCTTCTTTAACTGAGAGACATGAAAAGTTGGGTGAATCCGATCTTCTTCTGGTAATTTCAGGCGGTATGCTACCTTCCCCACTTTGCTCTCCACTTCATAAGGACCATAGAACCTCGCAGACAACTTCTCATTCGCCCTACGAGCCAAAGACTGCTGTCGATAAGGTCTCATCTTAAGGTAAACCCAATCTCCAACCTCAAATTGAACATTCTGACGGTTCTTATCTGCCCTCAGATTCATCACCTGTTGAGCCCGATGAAGGTGCTCCCGCAGCGTCTTCAACATATTGTCTCGTTCTATCAACATTGCTTCCAACTCTGCATTGTTTGACGATCCTTTCTCGTAACCTGCCAACACCGGTGGTTCTCTCCCATACAAAGCTTGGAATGGTGACATACGAATCGAGGAGTGGTATGCCGCGTTGTAACTTAGCTCTGCCCATGCTAGATAACGAGCCCACGCCTTGGGTTTGTCACTTGAGAAACATCTCAGGTATGTCTCCAATCCACGATTAGTTACCTCAGTCTGACCGTCAGATTGGGGATGGTAAGCGGTGGTGAAACAAGAGGCGGGTCCTGGCCAGTTTGAATAGCTCCTTCCAAAAATGACTGGTGAACACCCTGTCTCTGTCTGTTACAATCGTCCTGGAAAACCCATGCAGCTTGACTACTTCTTCAGTGAAGACCTTGGCTACCTCCGGGGCCGTGAAGGGATGTTTCATTCCCACAAAGTGAGCATATTTCGTCAACCTGTCAACCACCACCAGAATTGCATTGTAACCCTCTGATCTTGAAAGCCCTTCAACAAAATCCATGGAGATATCCTTCCACACTTGATCTGGAATGGGTAGGGGTTGTAACAATCCTCCCGGAGCCAAAGTTGAATGCTTATGTCGTTGAAAAACTTTACAAGTAGCCACATACCTTTTGATATCTGTCATCATCCCTACCCAGTAGAACATTTCTCCGACAATCTTCTGAGTGCGTAATACTCCCCCGTGTCCCCCCACTTTGCTGTCGTGGAAGTCATTCAAGATCAATTTGATGAAGGCTGATGTTTTTGGGAGAACCAGCTTCCCCTGTCTGAGGAGTCTTCCGTTCACCAACTGATACTCTGTATGTGACGCGACATCCTGCTGTAGCTCTTCTTTGATCTTTCTTAGCTCGGGGTCCAAGTCAACTTCTCTACAAATATCCTCCAATTGAACTGCTGCAGGTACTGAAAGAGCAAAAAAATCTGGTGGAGCTTCTCTCCTCGACAATGCATCTGCCGCCTTGTTCTCTAGCCCTGGCCGGTACTGGATTTCAAAATCAAACCCCAACAGCTTGGTCAGCCACTTTTGATACTCTAGATCTACTTCACGCTGCTCCAACAGAAATTTCAAATCTTCTGGTCCGTGCGTACTACAAATCTCCTCCCCGTCAAATAATGCCTCTACTTTTGAATTGCAAGGACAATTGCCACGAGCTCTCTTTCGTACACCGACTTCACCCTCTGCCTCTCCGTGAGCGCTTGGTTAAAGTAAGCCAGTAGCCTCTGATTCTGCATCAGAACCGCCCCAAGCCATATTCCTGAAGCGTCCGACTCCACCACAAACGATGCTTCAAAGTCAGGCAAAGCCAGAACTGGTACCGTTGTCATGGCTGTCTTGAGTCTCTGGAACGTTTGGGCTGTCTCCGGCTTCCATTTGAACTGATATTTCTTCAAGAATTCTGTGAGTGGTCTTGCAATCAACCCGTATTCCTTAACAAACTTCCGGTAATAGCCCGTTAACCCAAGAACCCCCGCAACGCCTTGACATTCTGTGGAACTGGCCAGTCTACCATCGCCTTTATCTTTTCTCCATCTGCTGCAACTCCCTCTTCTGTGATGACATGCCCCAAGTACTCAACACTAGAGCTGCTGAACTGGCATTTCTTTTGGTTCGCATACAAGCGATGTTGTTATAGCAACCTCATGACCAGTCGCAGGTGTTCCCCGTGTTCTACCTCATCCTTACTATACACAAGTATATCATCAAAGAAAACGAGTACAAAGTTTCGAAGGTACGGTCGGAATACCTCGTTCATCAAGGATTGGAAGGTGGCGGGTGCATTAGAGAGTCCAAAGGGCATGACTCTAAACTCGTAGTGCCCATCATGTGTCCTGAACACCGTCTTGGGAATATCTTCTCCTTTCACCAAGATCTGATGGTAACCCGCCCTTAGATCGAGCTTCGAAAATATTTTTGCCCCCTGCAACTCGTCCAAAAGCTGGTTGATCATAGGTATTGGGTACTTGTCTTGAACAGTCACCTTGTTAAGTGCCCTGTAATCAACACAAAACCTCCAACTTCCGTCTTTCTTTTTGACTAGGAGCACTAGACTTGAGAATGGGCTATTGCTGTCCTGTATGATGCCCGCTACTAGCATCACTGCAACCTGTCTTTCAATTTCAGCCTTCTGAACTTGTGGATAGCGAAACGGCCTTATGCTGACTGGACTAGCACCCGCTTCCAAGACAATGGCGTGTTCCTTTCCTCTCACTGGTGGTAACCATCGTGGCTCCTCAAAAACTTCCGCAAATTCCTCGGTGACCCACTGGAATGTGCCATTTGTCTCTAACCTCCTCGTATCTCCATCGACACTCATTCCTCCGTATTCGACTAATACCCCTTCTCCTTCCTTCCCCATCGCTTTCCAGAGAGATTTGAGAGAGACCACCGCCGAGTACAAACTTGGGTCTCCCTGTATGGTCACACACGTCTCTCCTAACTGGAAATTCATCCATTGCTCTTTCCAATTGTTTCTTGTTTCACACAGCGTTTCTAGCCACTATATCCCGAGAATGACGTCTAAGATCCCTAACTCCATGGGTAGAAAGCTGGAAATAACCGTACATTCCGGAAACTGCATCTCGACTCCTTCGTACACTCTCTTTGCCCCCAGCGTCATACAACCACCAATGATGACCCCGTACCCCACTGTTTGACTCAAAAGCAGCTGGAGTTTGTTGACCATCTTCTCCGATATGAAATTGTGAGTAGCGCTGCTGTCTACCATCACCACCACCGCAACGCCATTGATACTGCCCCATAGCTTAATCGTGTGAGGGGACGATAAGTCCACCACTGAGTTAGATGACAGCTCCACCATCTCTGTCACCAACTCCTCATTTTCTGCCCTCGCTTCGACTGGCTCATCCATCAGCTCAATCTCTACTCCATTTTCTTGAACCAAAAGCACCGACAGCTCCTTCCGTGGACACACATGGTTTGCTAAGTACTTCTCATCAACCCGGAAACACAAACCCTCGGCTTTCCATTTGGCGACTTCTGTCGGAGTGAATCGTCTGAACGGAGGTTTCAAACGGCCGTGAGACGCAGATCCCCGATTTCCAGATCCCCTATACGTGGTCGTTTGTTGAGCAGGCTTTGAAATGGATCTGGGCTTGTAGTTATTGGGCCCACTTAATGGTGTCTGGCCCGAAAACCTTTTGTCACCTGTGGCCCTGTTCATCCTACTAAACCTCGCCGGTGAACTCTCCGTCGTGGCTCGTTCTTGCGACGACCACTCCTCTACTGTCCTCGCAAGACTCATCATTTTCTTCAGGCTTCGAGGTTCGAACATCTTCACACCAACACGAATCTTTGACCTCAACCCGATCATAAATGGCATCTCTAACACCTTTTCGGACAGCTCTGGTGCGTTAGTTGCCAGCGACACAAAATCCCGACAGTAATCCTTCACCGACCCCTCCTGCAGAAGTGTCAACAGTCGCTCTCCCGAGGACGTGTCATGGCTTTCGGCAAACCGCTCCAATACCCTCTTCTTCATTTGTTCCCAACTACAAAACGGATTTTCGGTCACGCTCCCAACGATACCACATCAAGGCTTCTCCCATGAAACACATTCGTACGGCATGCAATTTCTCCTCCTCTGTGAAGTCACTGAGCTCGAAAAAGTGCTCCACCCGCAAAACCCAGCTATCGGCGTCATCTCCGTCAAATAGGGGAATCTCCATCCTTTGAGATAGCGGTTGATTTCTCATCGTTGGAGAGCCCTCTTGGTGCACCACCATAGCTGCCGGCTTTCTCCTCCGGTCCCTTCGATCGTTGCGACGTCACGTTCTGGCCCTTCCCTTCCGCAGACGCGACGGCTGTTTCGATCTTTAGCAAGGTTGCCTCCTCCTGGTCCCTACCTCCTCCAGACGAGGAAGCTCCGTTGCTATGAACCTTCTTCGCTGGCGTCTCCTCCGGTAAGAGTTGTGGGTTTCCTTCCGCTGCAAGCAACCTTCTTTTCGTCTCATCTTCTTCCTTGAAGCGTTGCTCCAGTTTCTCCAGGAAAGAGTAGCTGCTCATCTGTTGTTGCATCGCTCCCATAGCCTGTTCGAGGGTAACCACCTTGTCCCCCAACTGCCGTTGCTCTGCCACCATCGATGTCAGCTTACCCAGCTTTTGTGGAAGCTGTTCCAACGCTTGTTCCGTCTTGGTCGGCATATTGTGTTTCCCTGAGTCGACTCGCTCTGATACCAAGTTGATACGAGTTGTTTTACTTTTCCGATGTAAATGAGCCAGAACCAAAAAAGGAATAAAGACAAAAGACTTTTATTGATCTTGATACCAGTACACAAGAACATTTTCTCTCTCTCTTACAAGTACCAAAACCAACATAACCACGTTTTGCACACTGCTACTATATTTATAGTAAACGAGGACCACTTCCTTACGCGGTGCATCACGTGAGATGCTTCTTCTTCACACGTGTGAACAGCTACTTGCTCATCACGATCTTTATTCTCACTTGCATCCTTCCAGATCGTTCCTCTTAATTGGGCTGATTTGCATTCTCCTCCTGGGCCTTACTTTCCATTTTCTTCCTTCGCCCATAACGAAACAGCACTGGAGGGTGTCTTGCCTCATACGTATTAGTGACTTGATCTCCAAAATCTAAACCAACTTCCACGTGATCCCCGGATTCTAAGAAGAAATCTTCATTTATAAAGTGTCCTTGCCAGATGTGTCTTTCATGGTACATACAAATGTGATCTGTGGCTGGTTTGTGACTCCATAAAATTCCTTAACTTTGATTCTTCAGTGTGATCTTTGGAGCATATTCAGACATCACGTTGTCTTGCAGACTCATATATGGTGTCCACAAGGTAAACCCGACCGGGTCAAGTTTCAGAGTTTCAGGCACCGTTAAAGAGATTGAATTCGTCTCACTCTTGAAGCTAACCCAGTCTGGAAAGCTGTATCCCGGGACAAATATTCCCCCATTGGCACCCACAGTCCAACCCTATATAAGACAAAGACAATCATATAATCACAGCCATTGACACTTTCCTAGTGACCATAACTATAAATAAAACAGTCAAGCTTGCTAAATAATTTGATATCAAGAACCCGGAATTAATCCAACATGTTACGAAATAAAGAGAGATTTAAAGAAAAACCTGCATAATTCTTTCTATGTATGTATCCGATATGCACTTGCACATTTCCATATGGATGACTCTAACACTTTTCAATTTATCCAGCTCCGGTGTCTCAACAAGATTATAACAATTTGTGAGGTGCAACGATTGCAACGCCAAGCATTCTGATAAGTCTGGAGTTCTTTCCAGCATGAAGCAGTTGCTCGCATACAAAGATCTCAACCTTTTTGGTAAACTAAATATGGATTGAAGTTCTGAGCAACTATCCAAGTTCAGGATCTGTAGATTTAAAAGACCAGAAAAATCCGTTTGCAGATTACGAATGTTGTTGCCTCGTAGATCAAGTTCCTCAAGACAAGACAAACTCCCAAGATTTTTAGGAACCAAATCATCTGATAGACTACAGAAACCTAACAGTAAAGTCTTCAAGCAGGTTACATTGTTCAATGAAAATGGAAGAGATACAGCACCAGGAGGGATATTTTTAGAGTGAGTGTAGTATCTGTCTTTCCGTAATCCTCTGCAGCCATCAAAAGATAATTCTTCCAGTTTCTTCAGTTGATCAATCGAAGAGGGAATTTGCAATAGAGCGGTATAATTGGCTTTGAAAGTTATCAAGGATTCCATTTCACCTAAAGCATCATCCAATCTCTCAAGTTTCGAGCAGCCTGAAAGAATGAGGGTTTCCCGTGACTTCAGTGTATAGACTTCCGAAGGGAGATCGCCAAGCTCACTGCAAACTTTGAGATTTAATAGTACCAGCTTTTTGTTAAGAGTCCCTATCGATTTGTGAACCAGACCCAAACTTTTACAATTTATCAAGAGCAGCTTCTCGAGGTTTGGGAGGTAAGAGAAGTTTGGAGTCTCTGTGAGGTGGACAGAATGACTGAGGTTGAGGTGTTTTAAATGTTTAAAGAACTGCGGCTTCTACAAGAAGAAGAAGAAATTCTTTTTAAAAAAGAAGAATAATAATGCACAACACCGAAGAATAAGTTTATAATTTCAAAGGAAGCTAAACAAACTGTTTAATAATATTACCTCTTGATCATCCCAAAGTCGTTTAACGTTGTTGTGCTGCATATCCATCACAACTAAACTCCTCAAATGTAAATTTGTTGGGACAGAGTTCAAAGGACACCCAAGCCAAGAAAGCCATTTTAAACCTTTGGGAAAATTTGCATAGCTTCCGTTGATCGATACATTACTAAGTTGTAACAGTCTCAGCCTTCGTAGGTTTGTAAATGCTTCTACCTCCAAGTTCTCAACAGCTGTAGCTTCAGCGTTCAGGCTGAGTCCTTCAATTGCATCAGTTCCCTAATATTGAACAAGCAATTTTATTAGTGAAATGTTATCCCATAATTGGTTGAGACAAAGAATTGGTAGAGATTTTGTTCCTTACATAATAGTTTGCCAATACGTCAACAGCATCATCAGGATCCCACAATCTACTCCATCTTTCATAGTTATTCCGAGATTTTCCACGGACAATATCTCTTCCCATTTCTCATAATAAATTATGCATCATTATCTTGTTATCCCGGACTGTAATGAGACACCTCTCCTTCATCACACTGAAACCTATCTCAGGATCTTGGTTGCATCCACCCGATATGCAACTTACATAGTCTTTCTCCATCCCGGTGAAGAAGCAAGAGATATCCAATAATATATCTTTATGTAGTGGACTTAGCCCATCAAAGCTAATCTGAAGCTTTGCTTGAATGTTATTGTCCGGTATTTTTTTCAGTGATTCCAACGTGCTTTCCCACTTGGAAATGCTTCTCTTGAAGAGGGACGCACCCAAGACTTCCAAAACCAAAGGTAGCCCTCCACTGTATTCAACCAACCTTTCTGAGAGCTGTAGAAACCCTTCAGGAGGTTCACTTGTTCTAAATGCATGCCAACTGAGGAGCTCAAGGGATTCCCCATCATCAAGTTGTTTCGGTGAATATATATTTTCTACTCCGAGCTGCTCTAACAAATGTGTGTTCCTGCTTATAACGATTATCCTGCTTCCTAGCCCAAAGCAACTCAAATTTATTGCGACTGAATTAAGTTGCATCATGTGTTCAACATCATCAATAACAACCAATACTTTTTTATTGCGGAATCTTTGCCTCATCGCGTGATCCATGTTGTTGAACACTATGTCATCCCTTCTTAAGATATCAGAAAGAAGTTTTCGCTGAAGATGAAGCTTCCCTTCAGGTTTCTTGGAGAATTCTCCAAAGTTTTCTAAGAAACTTGTCCCTTCAAAACGATCTGAGAATTCATTAAATGCAGCCTTGGCCAGCGTTGTTTTACCAATCCCACCCATTCCGCTGATTCCGATGATTTGGGCATCACCCGAACTAAAGCACATGAATTCATTGATACGGTGTACACGTGATCTAACACCAACAGCATATGTTGGTAAATGGAAGTATGAAACAGACAACATTTTGCCCGTTTCTTTAGTTACATTTTCGATCAACTCTGCATCATCCATGCATAATGCACATCATTTTTGTTGAAAGATAAGATAAAAACTCCAGACATTGTAACATTTATTTTTTCCCAACTTACTTTGGTTCAATGTTTTCTTAAAGAATAAAAGTATTCAGAAATAACTATATCTATATGCATAATGCAAGTTACAAAACAGGTGAGAAGAAAGAACTGACCTGTGGTTTGTCTTGACAAACCCAGACAGGTTTGCAATTTCTGTTAAAGCTTCCCTCCATTTCTGCAACTTGCTCTCTGGGTGCCGGCTTTTGTGTTTATCAAAGTGTTCACCAAATCTACCTATTTGTTTGCGTACATCTGATGGGTCAACGTCGTAGAAGATGGGAAGTACCATTTGTCCGGAGTCGCTTTTTCGGCATTCCATAATTTCTACAAGTTCATCAAGGCACCAACTTGATTCAGCATACTTCTTCGATAAAATGGCAAGTAGAATTCTGGAGTCTCGAATAGCCTTCACTAGCTATGGGCCAATGCTTTCTCCTACTTTTAATTCTTTATCGTCCTTGAATATGTCTATCCCAGAAAAATGGAGACTCTTCTCGAGATGGCTCAAAAAGTTCTTCCGAACATCTTCTCCACGGAAACTTAAAAACGCATCGTAGTTCCATCGCTTCCGATCTCGTGTTCCTGTGCTGCCTTTATCCATACCTAGCAAATAACTAAGATGAGATTTTTCGAAGTTGTATATTTGATATGACTGTATTGGTTCATACAACAAACATGCCTACGTGGATTAGGTAGATAAGAGATGAGAAAGAGCAAGAAGAAAATTGTTTAATTACTTACTTGAAAGCTCTTCTTCTTGGCAGGTTACTTAGTAAATCCCTCTCTCTCCCCCGTGAAAGTCGCAAAAAAAGCAAAGGAGGTGGATCGATTATGAACAGAAAATTGACATCATAACAGGAACATCTAATCTAGTGTATTGCAGATACATAAAAATAGAGTCCACCATTAACATATGTTATCTTCTTCGGTTGACTGACTTTGAAAAGTCTAAAAGGTACGAAACCTCTCCTCTCATTCGTTCCCGATCGTTGATAGGTTTTTTGTTCCGGTTTATCCCGATAATAAAGTTCCGCATGTCGGTTTATCGTTGATCTGGTTCAATCTATTCGAATTAGATTTGTGTTTTTTTTGTCGGTCATTTCATTCCATAAAAGGACAAAGATCTACAGAATGATAAGTTTTCGGAGCCCAACTTCTTTACATAATGATAAAAGCCCAAAGGCTAACCAATTAAACCCAAAGGCTAACCAATTAAACCCAAAAGAGAAGATAAGATTAACATAGAGTAAAACACGTATCCAACACGTGGAATGCAAAGAAAATCAACCGATGCATTCCCACCATTTGACTTTTCCGATGAGCCGGTGGCAATTTCCGACATCTTCTCCATCAGAAATCACCGAACTCCTCAACGAATCTCCGTATAGTTTCTCAAAACAGTCCAAATCAACAACTGCCATAGATCTATTTCCTTCCTTTGGCATTATCCTCATCTCTGATCACCTTCACCGTTGGACACTCCATCCCATAACCTATCTATAAGGCCCATCACGATCCATGGAAGGACGAAGACATTATTACTCCTAGATGAAAGAAGACCTGGGCAAAATAAAGGAGAAGAAACTTCACCGGTGCTATTGAATTGGATGAATATGCAAGAGACAAACACAAAGATAAAACCCAGTGTTAGGATGGAGAAGAGACCTGACTAAACTGGAAATTTATTTTCAGAATCAAAAGGAAATGAATCCTTCGATCCCAAACCGAATAAACTGATCTGCATCACTAAATATTCATAACAAAAAGGATCGATTAAAATCTGGTGGAACCTCTCTCTCTCTCTAAAAGATTTGTGTTTTTAATAACTAATTTTCATTTTTAATATATTTTTAATAGAAAATATGTTTTTTTTTGTTAAGTAATTTATGTGTTTTTTTAATCATTGGGTATTTTTTTATCTTTTGTTTTTTGTTTTTTACTTTTTCTTCTTTTTACTAATTTATTTTTAATTAGTCGTTTTCTAAAAAGTAAATTTATTACCTGTTTTTTTGGGATATTTGTAATAGTTGCTGTTGAAAAATACTTAAAATTATTTAAGTATTTTTAAAATATTACTATGTTTTTTATAAGTTATTTTAAGAGAGGAAATTTATATGGAGAATCTTAAAGGTTTGTTGTTAAAGGAAATGAGGATCATGTTTGCTTGTTGTAGAAGGCGCTGTATGGACTTAAGCAAGCAACAAGACAGTGGAACAAGTGCTTTGATCAATTTGTGGTTAGTCATGGGTTTAAGATAAGTGAGTTTGATCACTGTATCTACATAAAGGAGAACGAAAGTGGGTGTTTTATCTATCTACTCTTGTATGTTGATGACATGTTAATCGCATCAAAAGATATGAAAGAGGTACAGATAGTAAAGGATCTGTTAAGCAGTATGTTCGGAATGAAGGATTTAGGAGCTGTAAAAAGGATTTTCGGTATGGATATTGAGAGAGATCGTGAAGATGAAGTTCTTACCTTATCTTAATCAGGGTATATCAATAAAATTCTTTAGGTATTCAATATGGATGAGTCTAAATCTGTTAGTAAACCTATCGGTTCGCATTTTATGTTGTCAGCTGTAAAAGATGATGAAGCTGAGACAATTTTGGATGATGTTTCATACTCGAGTGCTATTGGGAGCATCATGTATGCAATGTTGGGACTAGGTGTGATCTCGGTATGCTGTAGGCTTGGTTAGCAATGTTGATACATTTGACTGCTGTAAAGTGGGTGCTAAGATATTTGAAGGGTATCTAGGATCAAAATATTGTGTTCAGGAAGACGAAGGAGTTCAAGGTTGAAGGTTTATGTGATTTTGATTTTTCACCGGATCTGGACAGAAGCAGATCGATTTCTGGATATGTTTTCATGGCTGGTGGAAGTGTTATCAGTTGGAAATCAAGTCTTCAATTGGTTGTTGCATTGTTTACTATAGAGGCAGAATATATAGCTTTGGTGGAAAGCTGTAAAAGAATTCATATAGTTAAGGGGTTTGGCTGAAGAGTTTGGTTTCAAACAAGATTCAGTAGAGATATGGTGTGATTCTTAAAATGCTTTGAGTTTAGCCAAGAACAACGTTCATCATAAAAGGACGAAATATATTAGGAGGAAGATGCAGTTCATCAGAGATATTATTACTTCTAGTGAAGTAAAGTTGTTGAGGATCCCAACTGAGCGGAATCCAACTGATATGTTGACAAAGTTATTATGTGGAGAAGTTTGAGAAGGCTCTGAGTTTTCTTAATTTAGAAAATCACTAAGGTGCTGGTATTGTTTGGAGCGGTACATGTAAACAGAGATGAAAGTATTATACTCTGAAATGATTGTCATCAAGATGGAGATTTATTAGGCTTACGGCTTTGGTGATAAAAATTATTGAGTAGTCATTTAGTCCGAGACTTGGGTTAATCACTTAGGAATTGATTTATTTCTACTGGACAATGATTGGGTTAAACCATCTTATCTTTAAAATTATCATATATATAAAAGTAAGAATATGTGATATTAGAGTTTTATGGGAGTGTTTAAAATTTTTTCTTGTACTTAGAAAAATCTTTTAAGAAACCTAAAGTGTTGTAATCCAGAGGGTGATAATGGATTGCTAATAGCTACAAACTGAAACAATAAGATCACATATCTTGATATGAACTTGTTAATTGTCTATGTTATTTAATTTATTGCTCAAATAATTTATTCCCTGATCATAGAGAAAGGTCTAATTCTCTACAAATCCCATTTAATTCCAATCAGTGTGAGTTTAATACCAAGGCCATGAGCGATTTCTCTGTAGCCCGAGTCCAACTAACGATTTCACTCTCGACCTGAAACCTTCCAACCCAAAAAACTTGGTTCACGGGTGTTACACATGCCCCGTCCTTCAACCCTTCGTCTGAATATTCTCGCCTTAACCCCGTGTATGTAAATAGGGTGGCGTACAAGTTTACTCTTTTTGCTTCTTGGTTTGATGTATATTTGCTTACCGGAACAGCTGACATTATCGACTAAGTAAGGACAGTAAGAGTTTTAATATCGTCTTGTAACAGCTGTTTCTGTCGTATGACTGGATCAAATCTCCCCAGTGTTCGTTTCTCTATTCGAATTTTAGTGTCGGCTATGATCTAATATTTACAGAAAATGAACTGTGCTACAAAGATGTAATCTTATAGAATATTAAATTTTCCTAAAAAATGGCTGTGAATCAAATTAGTGTGAGGAATTGTTGAGTTATTATGTAAAGAAAAAGGGATAAAATCCCCCCCAAAAAACAGTTACAGATAGCTCATTGTTAAGGTGAAACACTTCTGCTTGATGAGCTTGAATCACCAATTGAGACAGTGGCTAAAGACTTAGAAGCCCATGCTCTAGCATTCAAGGCTCCTTCTTGCAGATTGCTACTCATGGAAGGTTCTCTAAGATACATTGCAACGCTATGTTCTAAAAGGTTCCCTTGTCTCATGTTCTGAGAAACACGTCCCCAAGTGAATTTCACTAACATAACTAATGTGGGGGAGATCAAGTGTATCAATCTCAACAAGACGAACACTGTGGCAAGAGTCAGATAAGTCTCTTGGCGAAACAGATTCTCAGGTGATCTTCTTGCCCATGACACAGGGCAGTTTTCTGGCTCTGTGTTGTTTTGGTTCCTAAATTGAGGTATTAGCCTGCTTTTCTCAACCGAAGTTTCATCCACCGTTCCAATGCCTACATCACACAAATGTTGTTCGGTTACGGTTGTAATCTTGAATTGAACAAAGAGATTATACAACCAAAGGCTTATGCATTTCTAAAATGGACAAAGACAACGAAGTAATAGCTTCGGCTAAACTCTTGTGGCCTTAGACTCAGCCAGTGTACAAGCACAATCACACAAGAAAGAAACTGTGCAGAAACGAATTCTGGCAGAGCAGAACATAACAGCTGCAATAACAAAAGCCAAATGCTTTATCCATATCTAAATAGAACAAGACAAGTAACACACCTCTTTGCACATAATGTGAATAAACAAAAAAGAAAGAAACCTGAATTTTTAAAATAAAGCTGCAATATAACAAAATGACTTACCAGTAACATCACTGTAGAAAGCAACAAGAGAATCTAGAGATCTAGATCCACGATAAGCTACACGCATTGTTGAATTCAAGAGGATGATAGTAGGAAACCCATGTACTCCATACTTCGAGAGAGTACTGAAACCACAAATAAACAAAAATAAGTTGAGTACCACCAAACCAACAAGTTCCAAGATCAAATTTGTTTAGCCTAATAAACAAACCAACCTTGACTTGACAGATGATTCCTCAATTGCAAAATGAGGAACCGATGAATAAAGCAAAGAGATGACATCAAAGCTTGGTTTAAATGATTTAGAGAAAGGACACCATGATGCATAGAAGAGTAACGCTACATAATCACACTTGTTCTTATGTATCATATCTGTAGCAACTTGTAACCACCTTTCATCTCCCTTCATAACAAAACCAACAAAGGTTAAGATCAAGGAGTAAAGATTTTGAGCAAAATCATTAGAAATTACCACGGTGACGGAAACAAAACGAGGGCGGCGTGAGGCTGATTCATCTTGAAGCCCCAAGATGTAATCTTTTGTAGATAGTTTAGGACAAATCGGAACGAAGGAAGATGATACAATTGTGGTGCTTGTCAATGTTATTAGCATCAGCAAGAATAATATTGACTTCTTCATCGGAAAGAAAAGCAAAAGATATTTCTGGGAAAGTACAATAGTCATATGACAAAAGCAGGTTTTGCCAGGAAACAAGAAAGGTTGACATGTCGTTGTCGTCAGTAAGCAATATTAATGACGTTTACTAAAGATTTTAATTGACCGTGAACTGAAATTAGGAGATTTGGGGAAAGAGGAAGGAAATGAATCCGGTTGTTTTATGACCATGACATTGTCGGAATTCCGGTGGGCACAATTCCCGTCCCATTCCGATCTATTTCATTCCATTCCGTACCCGTTTCCAAATTCTTTTCCCATATATTTCCAATATTCTCATATAGGACAAATATCTAATTTTCGATTGGGAACTAGATATGACGGGACGAGATCAGGAATTCCGAAATTTCCAAAATTTCTAAAATTGACTATTATATAATTATATGTATTATACATATTTTCATATTTTATAAAATCATAAATACTTATATAAATATATTATTAAATTTTATTGTGAATTGAGATATTTAAATATAGATTACTTATTTTATATGTTTACTTTATCTTAATTTAATTATTCTTTTTCAGGTTTTCACATATATAAAATATTATCCAATATTTTTTATTTTATAATTCGAATATTTATGATAATAAACAAAAAAACAGATAAATATATATTATTTTAAAGTTATTTTTTAATTTTGAAACAACTTTTTTAAAAAAAATGGGAAATCCTTCCCGTCCTGCTCCCGTCTTATTCTATCCGCAAATCTGCAATTTGCAAACTGTCACAAGATTTATTCTGCAAACTTTCAGCAATTCCGCAAATCTGTAATTTGAAAACGCAATTCCACCATTTCACAAACGCAATTCCGCCATTTCATAAGTTATCAATCAAAGCCAAAGTCTTTTGTGGTAAACCACATGTAAAGACTTCCATTATAGTTGACTCTAGAGTTTGGATCGAGGGCAAGTGATTTCGCACATGCTTGTTCATGATTTGGGTGACTGAAATAGCTGCGGATTTTCTTTTCCCTTAAAAAAACGCAGAGCTATTCTAAAATTGAATTTTTTTTTTCCAGAAAATTACTAAATTGACATGATTTTTTAAATGTAATTACTTATCTAATATTTTTAAAATCAAATTTACTAATCTAACATAAATTACAAAGTATAGTAACCAATATTTTAAAAATTATTTACTAATAACCCATATCCCATTATCATTAACGAACTGATACTAAATAAATAAATAAAATTCCAACGCCAAAAAAAGAAAAAAATTAACCCCACATTAATTTTAGAATTATCGAAGATTTGGTTTTAACCCTATTCCCCAAATCAATTTTCATCATGGCCTCCTCCTAGTTCTCTCTTACTGGTGATTTTCGACGGTGACTCTCTTTGGTGATTCTCCTCACATCCTCCACTGTCACCTCCTCCTTTCATCTGTCACTATCGTCAGATGGTTGTAAGTAATTCACAAATTCTGAGGGTTAGTCCGAATTTAGCCAGATTGTTTGTTGATTTGCCTTAGGAATGCTTTCTCTTGCTTTTTAAAACTGAGATCTCTGAGATAGTTTAGTTTGAATGATTTTGAGATTAAGCAGCAGATTAAGTAAAGATTCAAGAGATTAGAAAGAGATTAATGATGAACTCGTAAGTAAAGAAGAGAATAGGAAGAAAGAGACACTTCACATTTCTTAATCTCTACAAATGATATATAGATCCTATTTAAAGAGTAGACAAAAGAGCATATGCTCAAGGATATCCTAGAAATATACCATAAAAAGAAAGAGGAAAATAACATAAAACTAAATAAAGCTAAAGTAAAAGCTACTTTAGTAAAGGAAAAGCAACAACGGTCATATGATGAATCACAGCCTCTTTTATCTCTTACTGCTACAAGGGAACTCTCCAAAACTTCTTTCTTCACTTATAAAGCATAACCTGAACCTTGAGTTTTAAGTTAAATCCTGTTGAGCCCTAGATTGTACGGACTATACAGACAGAGGAAGCTTGAACTCACTTGAATGAACCACAGAACTAGATGAAGGTAAGCTCAGTCCATCTAGTTTAATACCCCCCCTCAAGCCAATTCATAAGGAAGCTGAATACTTAGCTTTGGAAGTTAAGAGACTCACCTTATTAAAAACCTAATTGTGAAAAACCCAATGAGACAAACCACACTTAGGAAAAAGGAGTATGAGCTCATAACTTAGGAGATTATGAGCCTGGAAGACTCATGAGCCCTAACCTCTCACAAATGAACTCATAAGTCTTCAAGCTGGTAGCTTTGGTGAAGATATCCGCCAACTGATCTGAGCTTCTAGTGTAGCAAGAAAGAATGACTCCTAACTCTATCTGCTCTATGACCTTGTGGCAGTCAACCTCTATATGCTTTTGCTCTCTGACCTTGTGGCAGTCATCTCTATGTGCTTTGTTCTTTCATGGAATACTTTATTTGAAGCTGTGTATAGCAGACTGGTTGTCACAATGCATGGTGATTGGTGATGAAGACTCTATCCCAAAATCAGCAAGAAGCATCTTCAGCCATATCAATTCTGTTGTAATCCTCCTTATTGCTCGGTACTCAGCCTCAGAACTTGAACAAGCTACAACCTTGTGCTTCTTACTCTTCCATGTCACCAGATTGCCTCCAATGAAGGTGCCTTACCCAGAATTTGATCTTCTACTCTCCCTATCACCTGCCCAATCAGCATCACAATTGCCCACAATCTTTGAACTCTCATTACAGCCCATCCATATGCCTTGCTCTGTAGTGCCTTTAAGGTATCTTAAGATCCGGTCTACCATCTTCCAGTGAGACATCCTTGGAGCTTGCATATACTGGCTCACCTGATTCACAATAAAACACAAGTTATGACGTGTAATAATGAGGTATATAAGCTTACCAACCATGCGTCTGTATAGCTTTGCATCCTCAAAGAGACTATCATCTGCATTCTCCCCCTGTTGGTTAGTCTTATATGCATCCTCCAATAGTGTTCTTGCTGGCTTTGCATCCTTTAGACATGCATCACTAAAAATATCACGAATATACTTCCTTTGGGACAAGAAGAAATCTTCCTCTGATCTACAAACTTCAATCCTAAGGAAGTACCTTAGCAACTGGCTTTAAATGAATCTTAGTGTCATGAAGATCAACCTTGTCATTCCCAAAGATGATTATATCATCTACGTAGATGAGAATGACTATAATACATGTTTGGCTTTGAAGAGTGAAGAGGGTGATGTGGTCAACTTCTGATCTCCTAGACCCACGATCCAAGAGAGTAATTCTCAGCTTTTTGTACCATGTTATAAGAGACTGCTTCAGACCATAGATTGCTTTCCTTAGCTTCAGAACCTTCCTTGGAGTTACCACAAGGCCAGGTGGTGGAGTCATATAGACCTCTTCTTCTAACTCCCTCTGAAGGAATGCATTCTTCACATCCATCTGCCATAGTTCCCACTCCAAGTTCACAGCAACAGATATCACAACTCTTAACTGTATGAAGCTTAGCAACCAGAGCAAACGTCTCTCTATAGTCTTCACCACAAGTTTGAGTGAAACCCCTGGCCAAAAGCCTTACGTTGTACCTTTTTATCTCCCCATTGCTCTTATACTTGATTGTAAAGACCCACTTAGAACTCACTGTCTTCTTCTTCTTTGGTGATCAGCTTCATCCCAAGTGTGGTTCCTTATCATTTCATGTTTTTCTTCACTGACTACATCTCTCCACACCTTATGCTCTTTTGCCTCCTCATACGTTCTAGGAACAACTTCTTGATCCAGAACTCAAATGAACACTTGATGTTCTTCAGGGACACGAGAAAGAAATATACAGCTTGTGTTGGATGAGCAACAACCTGATTATTGTAGTACACTCTTGTGTTGATCCAGTTTGACGCTGGTTTCCTTATCCTCTGACTTCTTCTAAGTCCTGGTTCAGGTGCGGAAGCTTGTGGAGAGATGGACGTCTCATGTGGTCCTGATTCAGCTTCTGGTACCTTCTGATGTGGTGAAGCATTATGGTCTCCTTCCACTTCCTCATTCCGAGCGTCAGCCTCAGTCTCAGTCTCCACCTCCTCGGTTTGTGATTCAGCTCCCACTTGATCAGAAGTTGAACTAGATGGGGCTGGACTCGACTCTTGATGGCTTCCTCCTCTCAAATTCTCAAGCAGAATGCAGAGAGTAGTTGCTCTATCTGAGGTTCATTGAGGCAGATCCTTCAAGCTATCCCAATTATTCTCCTCATATAACCCTTTTGTCTCAATGAACTTCACATCTCTTGAAACTAGAACCCTTCTTGTTTCTGGAATATAACACTTGTACCCTTTTTGATTGATAGAGTAGCCAAGAAACATGCCTCTTGTTCTCTTTCCATCAAGCTTGTTCCTTTGCTCTCCTGATACTAGGTGATAGACAGGTTTTAAACCTTAGAATTCTACTGCAAGTATATAACAAACGTAGTAGTACTTAGGAGTCAAATCCCACAAAGATCAAGATTACGTTATGATTTTTCAAGGATCAAAATAGAGATAAGATAGATGCGGATTGGTTAAGTGACGAACAATCATGGTGATTCACAGGAATTTCAGAGATATCAACCAAACAACTATTCAGGGAACGGTTTAAGCGCAACTCTAGAACACAAAAATAAGTATAATACTGATCCACTGTCGTGGCATCAATAACTTTGTCTAACAACCTAGATTACTAAACTGTTGTTTGGCCCTAGAAATCACAGACAAGCATTAAAGTTCAGGTTTGATATGTTCACAAATTGCCTTAGCATCAACTTTCATTGGCTAAGGATAATTTGTCGACCAATGTTTATTCTAGCAACCTATTACACTTTTGATGAATATATATAGTTAACATCGCAGATTGAGTGATCAATTCAACCTAAGCATTAAGTCTAACAAGGGGTGAAGACATTCAATATTAAAACCTTATTTGATTCAGTTGCTAATTCATGAAACTCATTTAAAACCTTAATCTGGCAAGGGAAACTACTCGATCATAGGGAAAATAAAAACACTAAGGATGGAAAGAAATACATGAATTAAAACTTGAGATCGTAAAAGTTCAGAATTCTTCTCAGAATGTAGTAGATATTTGTCTCCCCAAATCTTACAAGCGAAAAACTCACTGCCAAGTAGTCTCTCAAAAACTCTAAAAATAAAGATAAAAGGGATCCCTCAAAATCGAGGGCGGCTCCTCCTTTTATTAGTTTCTTGCGGCCCATAATTAGGTTAAGTTACCGTCCAAGCACATGCTCTGCCGCGGAGCGAGTGCTTCAGAAAAAGGCAAAAATCTGGAGCATGTGCTCGGAAATCAGAAGTGGGTGTTCTGCATCTAAATGTGGTTCTTACTCAAGTTCCACTCCTTTTTCCTCCAAAGCTTCCAGCTGTTCTAATTCCTGCTTTTTGCTTCCTAGTTACCTAATATGACCTGAAAAGGACTAAAAAACTCAAAACTGTTAGATAGCAAGGGTTTGAATGAGTCAAAATCGCAACATATCAACTCCCCCGGACTTAGATCTTTGTTTGTCCTCAAACAAACTTAGATGAAGAAACAAAGGAGATGGTGGAAACTTGCAAAATCTCAGAAACTGTGAATATACCATAACCTGCAGACCACATGTTTTAGAACAAGAGTTACCGATTTTTACCAAAGACCTCTCCAGTAAACATCACCAACCCTAAACCATACTTGGCTTTCAAACCCAAAAAGGTTCACTTTCCAGACAATGAACTCTCTACATTCATATAAGGGTGGCGTAAGCTTCTCACTAAGGGAAATAGTCTAGGAGATCGAGGCTTGGTAAAGAAAAGGCTAATATAGATGGTGGAGCTTAAAGTGTTTAGAGGTTACCATAACTTTTCAAAAAGATGCAGGATATCGCACAAAATGGCAAGAGAAAATGCACTCATTGATGATCCACAACCACTAATCACTCTCCTCTTCTTCAGCTTTGAAAAATCAGCTTCTCTTTTCTATGGGGTTCATCATATGCCTAGAGACACATATATTAGTTACTAACTCGCCTCTCTTCACCTTTAAAACAATGATGATTTTTTTTTTCTTTTTTTTTTTGAAAATGGAAAGAAGGATAAAGGGGGCTCTTCGTTTGTATGTCTCTAGAGCACGGGGATTCGATCTGATCGACTCCATACCTAAGACAACCAGAGGACTCGGATTTTTATGCGACTTTCCTTGGAGCATGTGCTCTGTCTGTCCTTCTTTACTACTCACGATTCTCCAGTATGAGTGAGTTAGAGGTTGCGTTAATCCTGTTCTCCCAAATCTGTATGCACATATCAGCACATATCAGCACATGTAAGAGATGAAATACACAAGTGCAAGTAGTTTGAAAAGAAGTTAGGTTCAAAGTGGGTAGTAGCTAAAAATAATGAGTTAGCTATTCAGGATCAGCAAGAGTGGCAAAAGGAATAATAAGTCTGAATATATGATGTAACTCGTTCCCTATCCTAATGCCCGAAACGAGAATAATTTAAATCCAATTAAGTCCAGGTAAAATAAAGTCTATGTCTTTCCGATGGAACTTTAATGGGATGAAAGTTTCTGGCCAGAAGAAGGAACCGAATGTGAAGAAGCCTCAGCTCGTCTCTGAACTCTTATTTCTGCAATAATGGTCACTAGTAAGATAATCAAAATTCACAAATCGTTAAAACTCATCATAGATCCTAGTCTTAATTCCCAAAATTTTGATTTGACACATATGACAAACTGACTCAAGAAAACGAGATGACTAAAAAAAAAAAGTACTGACTCGATGACAGACCAAGCAATGAAAGCAAGTGCAAGACACGACCCTTCTCCGGACTTATTTCACACCATCCCTAGTGGGAAAATAAGCTAGAGAAGTGTCTATAAAACACAAAAGAAGAAAAATGGATAATACAATGGTAGAAGGAAGGTATTATTAGGAGTCACCGAGTGGGGCTATCGTCGGGGCTCTCACTCCCAGAGTGATCAGTGCGACGCCTGCGGCATGGATGTCTTGTGGATGACCTCGTCGTCACTGCAGTGGTATGGCAGCACCCTCGGGAAAGCAAATGCATCATTCTCTCCATGAGGCTGTTATTCTTCCGTTGGGACGCAATCATCCGATGTCTATACTCAGCTGTGTCAGGCTCGTCGGAGATAGGTGGAAGACAAACTCGCCCTCAGTGGCGGGAGTAGTCAACGGCGGAATGTTGGTGGGATCTGCCATCATAGTGTCCTCCTGGTGGTGGTGGGATGAGCTGGCATGTTTGGATGCCAGTACGAGCGGAGTGGATCCTCCCCCAAGAGTATAAAGGGGTGTGAAAAGCGGATGTCGTTGATCGATTCCAACTGTGTGATATTTGGTGCCGGAAGAGAGCTGTGCTGTCTCTCCCCACGCGCATCCACGTAACAGTAAGTGAGATGCTGGTCATGGAGGAACCAGAAATGGATGAGATGCTGAATGTCCATCCTCTCTCCATGCTCGACGTAAGTGTCAAAAAGCAGCTCAAGCTCCACGGCCTTGAAAAGTGTGGTGAGCATGCTACATATTCTCTCTGTCTTTGCCGCGGATTTGGCTTTGATGGCGCAGATCATCTCAGCGAAGTGCATCCCCTGGTTGGTGCAGTACACAAACAGAGTAGGTGCTCCGGGAATCAGAGCATGTCCTCCAGTGGAATCGACCATGAGATCAGTGCATCCTAGGTACAACATCAGCAGCTCATCGAGATGCACCTTGTTCCCCATGTCACGGGTGAAGAGCATGTTGCTGAAGATCCGCGTGCAGATCCGGAGAGTGGGGTGACTAACGGATGCTAGACTGCATGACTGAGTTGAACCTATATGGCCTAACATGAATTATGATTTTTAAGCACATGATTTTTAGTATTAAGAAATAGCATTAGAGTTGATCGGTTTTTATGATTGTGTGTAATATTTAGTTTTATAGATCATTTCATTGTTATTATTAATTTTTTTTTTTTTGGATTCTAGAGTATTTTTATTGATGTTCTATGAAATCATTTTTATTTCTTTTTCTGTCATAAGTTAAGTAATATTCTATAAATGACCTATAAGCTTTTAGACGTTATAAAATTTATTTTCATACTTAGTAAGAATTTTAATTACTTTCTTGTATTTTAATTACCATACTCATTACAGTTAAGATATTTTTTGATTTTTAATATTTAAAAGAATATATATATATATATATATATATAGTGATTTATGATATATTTTTGAATTATTAAAAAAATAAAGCAATCTGTATAAAGCAATCTGTATTATATAAATAAAATAAAATTTTAATTTCTTGGAAATTATAAATTATAAATATAGGTGGTTAAGCATAATTATTTTTCTTTATAATTTTTATTTATTTATTTGTAATAAAATTTGTAATAATTATATTTATAATAATGATTATCACTCGTACACCATTAACAAGATGATGCTTGGACTATTTTTTGAATATTTGTTGTTTATTTAGTCTACATATAATGCTTGATATTTCTTGCAAATTATTCTAGATTTCCTTTTTATTTTTAAAAATATTTCGATAGATTTTAAAATTCACGAGACAACTATTTCTGTAATCATTTCATATTTATTATTACATAGGAAACACACAACAATTGATAACTTATTTAAAAAATCCTTAAATTAAAAATGCTGATTATTAAATTACATAAAACATATTTTTACAGACTAGTAATCTAAATGGTAAAATATTAAAAAATTTAACATTTCCAAATGCGTAGCAATTATCGCATTTGGTTGAGTAGTTTATGAATGTTGGGGTCAAAACCCATATTTATAGAATTAACGGCTAAAATGTTTGAATATCGGGAAACAAAATTCCATATTTAGACATTTCTGGAGAAAAGAACGATATTAAAAAAAAACAGTTTAAACTAAACTATTTTTTATCAATAATTTTACAAAAAGCGTGCGAAAACTGTTGGGGTCAAAACCCATACTTCCAAAAATTTCCGGTTAAAATGTTTACATATCGTGAAAAATTATCGATTTTAATTTTGAAAACTCTGCATTACAGATCAGATCTATTATTTGCAACATCATCACCGTATGTTTCCAATTGGTTTGTTATTTTTTCCCAATTTGGATTACATGTCATTTCGATAAACAGGTATGGGTTCCGAAAACAATGGCAAATTGCCATTGTGTCATGGTATTTCTCGACCATATACCTAGGGCTGCATATGTAGCTTTCCGGTAAAATTACCTTCTGGCCTATGGACTTTGTGTATGCGTCTCTCTGTGTTACTGCATCTTTTACAGTGTTATATAGATCAGCTCTCAACTTCTTCTGTTATTTCTGTACCATTTTAGACGTTCTTGCTCGATTGACGTGAAAGCGTCGATAACCCTTCTTCGTATATATCTCTAGCTTTCCTGAAGACCTTTGCCAAAGTGTTATGTGTATCAACCATATTGATTAGATCATCAATGATTGTCTCGTCTAGATCGCTACCTTTTTGTTTGGTTTATTGCTGAAAGCATGTTTTTTCTCGTTTGCAGTATCGAAGATATACAACTGCAAGTATCTCGGTATCGCCCCACGTTCTGGCAGCAATGAACCTATCATGTGACAGTTTTAGCCATGGATCCTGTAAATGAAGGGCCCTCCGCCTTTATACATGACCATGTGATCTAACTTTGCATTCATAGACGTGAAAGCAAATAAAGAATTGAAGAAACGGATGTTTTGGTGGTAGTTTTTGGATTCAACTTGTAGCTTTTTAAAATTTCAGGCGGCTCTTTTTCTTCAGGAAGTTTGACACAATCTTTTTGACAACATAAAGTAAATACTGGTGTTTTGTTTTTCCCTTATATACCTTTGATCTCTTGTTCAAACATCAGAGAAGCACAGCCATTATCTCCTTTGCAGTTACACTTTACTTTTTGTTTTTTGTTTTCATCTATACACCTTGTACTTTTAAAAACGAATTATGAAATAAAAATCAAGGTTAATAATGTTATTGTAAACATATGGATGTTTAAATATGTTTGCCCTAATGAACATTAGAAAATCTGTTTTCAAATAGTTTTAAATATGCAATTAGTATATATATATATGTTTTGTTAGACATTTTTTTTATGTTTAATTAGATTTTTAATTTTTATAAGTTTGTTCAAATACATGTTGTAAGTTTATTACTTTAATGCTTCTGTGTTTTACTTATTATGAAGCAGTATTTTTTTGGCAACTTATATAACCTAACGTTCTTTTTTTTTTTTAATATTAAAATTTAGGCATGTGCAACAAACTATTTTTATAAAACAGAGTCTAAATTTTTTTGTTAAGATATAGAAACCTATTTTTGTTTTTTAAGCCCACCAGTGCAGATGGGTATTCCGACCCTAATCATTTTCCTCTTGCACCGATAACTTTTGGGGTGTTCTTAACCGGTAATTCTTCTCTATTCCCAACTCTGAGCTTCTGCAGTAATCGCCACTTCCGTTTTCTTAATCGCCGTATCCTTACCTTTGAACTTGTCCTTTTTTGTAAGCCATAGTATCACAAAAGAATGTGGCTCCATAAGCCAATATTGTGCAAGATTAAGCCGAAATGTCAGTCCGCATAAAATCCCTGGCAGGATCCACCTTTGGATCCAACAACAACAACCTGACGGATTCCAATCCTCAAGGTAACACTTCCACAGCCAATCCGAATAATAATACTATTCCAATATGTTCATAAGAGGATGACGATCCAGAGACTAGCCAGATGGAACAAAACCTTGGCGGCACACATAGTTAGAATTCCATCAACACCTTAGAGTTTAATGATGTTCACCGTTCACTGAAGGAAATGAAATCCAAATTTCATCAGGTGACTAGTTCGGCTCGTGAGATCGACATAGAGAAAACTAAGTGTACCTCATTCACACCGCAGATTGCGAATTTTAGATTAGAGATTCACGCAAAATTGATCTTCTAACTTACAAAGGAAACGACGATCCTAAAAATTAACTGGCTGCATTTTAAATCGCGGTGGGACGCATAAACTTCCCTGATCACGAAGAGTATGCAGGTTTTTTTTGCAAACTCTTCTCCGAGAACTTCTCTAGCCCAGCTTTGCTTCACCCAACTCGAGCCTAGGTCCATCAACAGTTTCAACAAGGTATTGGCTGTGTCCCTGAAATAGTAATCCATGTACATGGAGAAAAGAACATCCGACACTGATCTGTAGGCTATGTCTCAAGGGTCAAGCGAGTAATTTTGCAAATACATCAGTAGGTTTAAGGACGTAATGTCCAAAGTTCGGGGGATATCTAATGGAGCTGCAATCGCAGCTCTAACGAACGGACTCTGGCATTAGTAGAAGTTTCGTGAGAATATCATCATGAAGCGGCCAAACTTAATCCAAGATGCTTTATTCAAAATAGACAACTGGATGGAGACGGAAGAAGAGAAGTGGAACGTTACCACCTCCTCCAAAAAGTTGGAGTCGAAAGACAACTAGGATCAGAGGAAGTTAACCTCTCAAACCAATAACATGGCCAAACCATTGTGTATTAAAGTTGAAGTGTTATTCTACAAACTCTAATGAATCATATATGTTTTTGAAGATTAGGAATTAGCATGTGATTGACTATAACCAAAACTTGAAAGCCAAGTATGAGATCTGGTCTATTACCACAATTAATATGCTATACAGTATTTTATAACAAGATGGAACCAGAAATTAAAAAAGATGTACATCAGATAACAAGCTCCTAGAATGTTACCTCCTCCTAGAAGTTGGAGTCGAAAGAGGAGGAAGTTAACCTCTCAAACCAATAACATGGCCAAACCATTGTGTATTAAAGTTGAAGTGTTGTTCTACAAATTCTTATGAACCATATATGTTTTTGAAGATTAGGAATTGGCATGTGGTTGACTATAACCAAAACTTGAAAGCCAAGTATGAGATTTGGTCTATTACCACAATCAATATACTATACAGTATTTTATAACAAGATGGAACCAGATATTAAAAAAGATGTACATCAGATAATAAGCTCCTACAAAGTTTCGCTCCAGCTCCACAACCGGAAATACATTAAACCATACCAAATGCATACTCGGTTTACAAGTCCAACCACGTTCAACCGGAGTTACAGCTCTTTATGAAGTTCTCTCCTTTTGCACCTTCAGTTTTCCCTTTTCACCTGTAAAACCAGACAGACCACAGCAAATCTTGTCAATATGAACACTAATCCTACTTGGTTACACCAGTGTACCAAGTGCTCATTGAATTGTCAAAATAGAAGCTTCAGCTGAAATCTTTAGTAAAACTGAAGATGTCCACTTTTGATTTGACAATCCAATTTTAAAACTGATACTACTTGGTTAGCCAAGTTTTACCAAGTGCCAAACATGTCACACATCAGGACTGAAACCGTACGTTAAAATTTTCGAAGAACTTAGTTGAATAACATAGGAAGATTGAACTTTTAATTCATTTGAAAACAATCAGAACATGTAACAAAAAGTAAGATTTGCTAGCTACATACCCGGTTTGTGAAAGCCGTCTCCAGTTGAGTATTTCATGGTGATTCTGCAAGTAGCTAGATGTTGTACTTCCTCCTCCAATCCCATTTTCTTCACTAGCAAACTGTTCTGAGTACCCTGACCACTCGGGGACTATGCCTCCGTCCCTCTCTCTTCTTCCGCTGCTTGAAGATTCCGCTGTCGAGTCTTCAGTGCTCTCTGCAACAATTCTGATATTGAATTCAGGAATCATAGCTGTGATTTGGTTTGAAACATGCTCTGCTCTCGGCTGCTGCTGAGCTTGGTTGGTGGTGACCATGTTCCTAGGAACCTCTGCTCTGCTATCTCCTACTGAATTTCTCACATTCAGAGACGACTCTTCGTCTTCTTCAGGTCTGATCAAAGAAGTAGTAATGCTTGGAACCATCTGATCCTCATATCTCCTGATTGGGTTGAGTCTGGTTGGTTCAGTCTCTTCCATTGTGATATCCCTAGGGAACTCAATAGGAGTTTCCTCAAACTCAGTAGAATCTCCAAGACCCTCTTCGGATCCATTCTCTATTGCAGCTCTTGAAGCAGCTTCTAGTTGCCACATCTGTGAAAGTGCTTCATGAAGCCTTGCTTTTGCTTCATCTAATCCTACAATTGGTCGAGGATAGTTTGATCCAAGCTCGATACCAGCAGCTTGAAGCACAGATTCAGGTGCGTTCCAAGGATGATGTATCCACTCTGTAGGGAGTCTTGAAAGTTCTGGAAGCCATCTCCTTACGTATTCCCCATTTGGATCAAACTTGTACCCTTCAAACTGAGGATTATCTATGCGATCAAACTCCCTACTATCAGGGAGAGTACCGGTAATGTATTGCCAACCAAGAGCATCACTCTCTAAATCCGCATCAAGAAGTGTGTCCCAGAAATACTTCATCCCCCATTTCCATGGCAATTGAAGCACTTTAACAAAGAAGCTTGAAACAACTACTCTTATACGATCATGCAGCCAACCAGTAGCCCATAACTCTCTCATCCCAGCATCGACCAAAGGATATCCAGTCCGGCCTTGTCTCCACGCCTTGAAGTAGTTCTCATCCACAGCCCAAGGGAAAAACTTTAGATGGCCAAGAAGTGGTCTTTCATGAGAGTATGGATGGTTAAAGCTTATGTATCTAGAGTATTCCCTGAGACCAATAGATTTGAGGAAAAGATTGACGCTTTCTTCCCCAGCCTGGTTTCCTTCGTTTGCCCATGCGACTTGTTTGATCCGAACAAGATGGAAAACTTTTCTCACACTCACTTCCCCAAAATGCAAGTGTGGAGAAAGAAACGAGGTTGTGGCACTATCAGCTTTTCTGCGGTTCTTTGAGTATTCAATCAACGGTCCGTTTATGAACGTTGTGAGAGCTTTATCAGCATTACTCCAACCTGGAGACCAAGCACGAGCGAGAAGTGCATTGCTTCCTTTCTCTGAATCATCTTCAAAGACTAATGTATCCACAACACACTTAGACACATCCCCTGCAACATAAGCGTAATCAAAGTGGATAATTCAGATTTTTGGGAAAAAGACACAGAAAGTGTGTGTGGTAGAGAAACAAACCTGAAATGATCTTCTTGGGTGGGAGAAGAGGAGACTCAGGGTCATACGGCATGCTAAGACATCATTCCCAAAAGGCAGCAAACATTGATAAAGGACGGCCTAATTCATCAGTCACTTCCCATGGCTCGTAAAGCAAATCTGCGTTGAATGATTTAACCGCTATGCCTTCCGCTGTTAGAACGTCCTTAGCACGATGATCACGAACCAAGGATAAAGGATCTGAAAGATCAAAACTTTCTCTCTTTTAGAACATATATAAAACATAACACATGCATGTCATTTTCAGACCATTTCATCCCACAGATGATGTCTACAATTACAGAGCAAGAGACATACACATAACCCACAAGACTAGAGATTATTCCAAACACAAAAAAATGATGTCTTTTTCATCAAGAAACCAAAAAAAAAAAAAATGAAGAGAGGGAAGTAAGAAGAACACAGACCATACAAGTGGTTGAAGAAGATCTGAGAAGCACCAGTGGATTTAACAACTTCAAGAAGTGAAGCAACACTATCAGTAGATCTCTTGGTGATAAGACAAGTACCAAGACTTCTAAGAGAAGAATCAAGCTGAGCCAAACTATTCTTGAGCCACCACCTTGAAACCCTACCAGGATGATAGTGTCCTTCTTCCTCTGGTGCCCATACAAACACTGCAATTACAGGACCAGCTCTTACAGCTGCAGCTAAAGCTGGATTATCTTCAACTCTAAGATCTCTTCTAAACCATACAATACTACACCCACCACCACCACCAGAACCAGAACCTGAATTGGTCATCTCTCAAAACGTAAAGCTTAAAGCTTTTTTTTTGCCAATAAGCTGAAAAATAAAAAACCCCAAAATTGAATTTAGGGGGAAAAAATGATTTTTTTATTCAATCTTTTGTAGAAGAATCGAAACCCTTTGGTGTTTATCTCTCTTCTCTCTCTCAGACAAGACAGACAACAAAAAAATGTTGTGTAGATTTTTGATGAGAAAGAGAAAAAAAAAAAAAGCTTATCTTTTCGAATATCTCTGCGTGAGTGCCTCTCTGGCAAACTATACTTTTGGGAATTATTCACCCAAAAAGGTTTTTTCCTAATTTTGGACAAAGTAGACTGAAATAATGACCAACGAAAAAGAAATAAGCGTTATATTATGCATATTTATTTCTCTTTTCGTATTTATTATTATAGTACAGTTACAAAGACAAAATAAATTTATTGAATTAAAAATTAATTAATTATCCAAATAACTTTGGAGAGAGGAAAAAAACAAGAAATTGGAGGTTGATAGAGAGTGGCAACGAAGATTTGACACTAGGAAAAATGATTCAATTCACACGACGAGATTTATTGGAGTTATTTTCCACCACAACTTTTTTTTATTATTATTTTTTTTCTCCCACTTGAAAATATTATCCCTATCCAATTGAAACCAAATCAACTGTGACTCGCAAGTTTCCACTCCTTTCCCCTAAAATACTTCTCCTTTTCTGTGTTATTTTTTTTGTGTTTGTTCAACCTCCTTTTCTTATGTTCAAATATAACAAAAAGAATCTTATACTTTAGGTCTCTAGAATCAATGCTACTCAATTTACAAAAATCATATAGGTATGATAAATATTTTTTTTTTGAACACCAGGTATAATAAATAGTAAACTGAATCCCACACATGGATTATAGTGGAAGCATTATTGATTAAATCTATATGAACCCACATAATTTTAAAATTAATATGGCTAACAAGTAATAACAATATATGATTTTATTTATTTATTTATTTTAATTATTAAGGATAATAGCGAGATGATACATATGATGTACTGAGGATGATTCTGAAATTTTATTGGCAGATTAGGATATGAGAGAGAGGGACATACTAGCAAAGTGGACGAGAGATGGATATGCTTGGCCCTCCTCCCCTTTTAGACTTTTTTGGAGTTTTTTTTTTCCTCTATCGTTAATTATCTTTAAATTGTTTCTTCTTTACATTTACTTTTCTTGGGAGGTGTGGTTTCTCATGAAAGAGATTTAACTCCATTACAAGTCAAATTAAGTTACTAAATCATTTACGAAACTATTTTTTTGTTCGTTTGTGAAAGTGGTTTGAAATTGATCTTTAGTTATTCTGCCAAGGAAAATCGAACAAATGTTTTAGCTCATAATGTCTTTAAAACTTATCATTTAAAAATGTTATCCAATATAAAGATAATTTGTTGAATGGTTTTCTTTTTTACGGTCAAATGGAATGGTTTTCTTTGAAAGGAAATTAGTGATGAAAATAATCTCCTTTAAATGGGATAATTAATGCTGGAAAGGTTACTTACAAGTTACAAAACAACTGAAAATGATGAAAAAAAATTCTTTTGAAAGAAGGTCGTTTATTAAATGTCTAGATATTGATTGAGGGTGAATACACATCTAGAAGCGATTAAAAAAAAACAGTTGAAACCACAAGGTAAATCTTAATGGGGCAGTCAAATTGAGTGGGCCTTGTAAGAGGAAGCCGTGGTCTATGCCCAAATAGATGCCACAACGGAGAAGGTGATGGAGAGACTTGTAAATGGGGAGGATGGGGGAGATGATACGATCTTCCATAATCTTTAACTCAAAGTTGGCAAAGATAATCCTCCACTTCAATAAAATGGAAATTCTAAAAAAAACAAAGCGAACCTTAAATGGTGATGGAGGTAGCTCCAGCAATAGTTATATTAAACCCATAGCCTGAAACTAGTTTATATCACAAACATTAATCTTTGATTGGTAGAATGATCTGTGATGAAAAAAATACTTGATAAATCAAATGATCTTTTGGATATGACACATCAAGCGGATTGGTTGATTGATTGGCTACACAAGAATTGCAAAAGACTCTTGATATACTGGGGTAAAGAATAGATTACACACCATGACTAAAAAAATTGACAATGAACAAATGGTTTCTAAAAATATCTATAAAACTTATTTTCTCAAATGAGGTTATAAAAATATTTGTAAGAAATATTTGTGGTAAGAACTAGATAAAATATGGTAGAAACTAGACATATTAATTGTATTAAAAATAATATAAGATTAGAAATTGAATGAAAGCAAATAATTAGTTTAAAATACCTCTTGATCTTCATTTGATTCTCACTCCAATTTTTGTCATTCCATTTAGCTAGTAGGTGAAGTTACTAATTTAGGTTCTTTTTGGTTTTATAATAGGTTTAAAATAGGTTGAGTGCTCTTCTCTTCTATAACTACATAAATTAATCCAATAACTTTATGTTAAAGCTGTTTGAGCCTTGAATTTTTAAATGGTCTGATTCCTATCATGGTTCTTCTTGTGCTCTCCATGATCATATCAGGAGAGGAAAATTTTTGGAGGTGACCAACAGACTGGTGAGCCGCCTTACAACTGAAGCAAATGAGAAACTCGTCAAAAGATGAGCACTTGTTGAGAGTGGACGATCAATGGCCAGAACTTGAGAGAGATTGGTGGATCCGGCGGGTTTGAGACGGTTGTGGGAGAGATGGTATCAGATACATACACAATAAAGAATTTAAGTCTAGTCGGGCCAGAATAACAGTAGGTTTGGAGGGTTAGACAAGAGCCTAGCAGGCGACTCCATCTCTGTGCAAAGAGAAAACATTTGGTCTAGATGCTCCGCCACATAGGAGGCCACACCAAGAAGACTTAACTTCATTCGAGGCATATGCAGCAACAAATTACGAAGATTGAAAAGGGTTTTTGATATACAATGTTGAAACGGTCCAGACCCGCAGGCCCAACAAGATCCAACATAAAAGGATAAAACCCTAGGTATTCATTTCTTTTTAATATAAAAGCCTCTTCTCCTTTATTTTGTGTCACAAAACCGTAAAAAGAAATCTCTGCAGAAATCAATCCGCCGGAAAGTGAAACCGCCGTTGTTCCTCAGCCATCATCAAGATCAGCNTTCATCGAGTTCTGCCAAAGGTAATCGCCGGAAACCGCTTTTTGGATTGTTTTTCTCGGAATCGTTCAGTATTTTGGCCATAACTCTTTAACCGTGTTGAATTTGGTGATTCTAAGATAACCACCGGATTCAGTACGTCGAGACGAGTCCGGAGACACCAAAATCAGCCGCAGAGGAGCCACAACGCGCCTCCACGTGCCTCCGTGAGCTCGCGAGTAGATCTCACGCGCCGTCGCCGCCTTCGCCGCCGCGCCATCGCCGGTGAACCTCCGGTAAGCGTTGACCGTTGACCGGTTGACTTCATTG
>OVBI01001288.1:0-37528 GCA_900406495.1 Sisymbrium altissimum | reverse complement strand
TATATATATTAATATGTTAGAAATTATCCTACCGTCTGAAAAATATCAGCAAGTGTTTTTTCTATCTATCTACTCATTTTAGGGGTTTCAAGTGACCACTTAAATCTCATTATGGATCCGCCACTACATACAAATTTACATATATGAAATCAGAACACACGAATGTTTAGATAAACAATTAATTATATATACTTACGCATATATAACCAAGATGGTATAATGAAACATGATCCAAACATTTTTTTTTAACTTTTAAAAACTGAAAACTCGTTACAATTATTATTGAAGTTATGACTATCACCACAAATTTTAAAGTGGTAGAAATAAGAGAAATATTTACTTGAATTTCAATAAAATATTAGATTATATATTTACAAGATATTCATTGTTTCAAAATATTTTATATATTAATTATTTGATAAGAACTCGTCTGATACGCAGGTAAAAATTAAAAATTAATATTAAAGTTCATATTAAATTATTAAAAATGATTTTTTTATAATCCGTAGTTAAAAATCCGAGAAGTTAATAAAACATTAAATATTTTGAAAAGTAAAACCTCTAAATGAATAAAGAAGTTTTAAGTTTGATTTAAATATTATTATACCATATAAAACTAAAATACAATTAATGAATATATAATTTTTTAATGAATTATCTGAAAAAATTAGATGTCTATATTTTACAATTAAGAAAAGTAATTACATAAAAAGTTTATTTTTCTAAATTTTTCTATTAAATTATATTCTTCAAAAATATCTATTATAATTCCTTTTATAATAATATTTGTAACTCTTTTGGTTTGAGAGTTTATAAAAATAGAAAATTACTATTAAAGGTTTATATTTATTAGGGAAAAATATGCATTCTTTTCCTTTTAATGACTAAGGTAGAAAAATAAATTTTATATAATCTGTAGAAAAACAATAAATCTTTTCTGAAGATTAAGATTTCATTTCTTATATATATATAAATTATTATTTTTACGGCATATGTCAAAATCATTAATGATCTTATTTCTATTTATCATGATTTTGTAATAATTAGTTGGATTCATTGTTTCTATGATGATATCTTTTTCTGTAAAATGTTAAAATTATTCAAATTAGAAGTGAAAATAGATAATTAAGATATATAGATGAAAATAAATAAATTAAACAAATAAGTTTGACTTATTTAACGTTATATAAATATAGATGTGATAAACAATATAGATGCGGCTCATTATAAAACATATGTACTTAACGTTAAAAAAACTTTTATATTAATTTGAATTTAAATAATTAAATTTTACTAAATTTTTTAAATAATAATAGGAAACAATTATATTACCTTTGCCAAAAGATAGTAACATGATTAAAATCAAGATTTAAATAAAACTTATGATTAAAATACTTGTCATGGTGACAACAATGTTGTAGCTTTCGTTGCAACAGCATGATATTTGTTTACTAATTATTCTGTTTTTTCAACACATATTGTTGCTGAAATTTTAATTCTACTGCAAATATATAAAAATAAAATTTTAAATTAAGTAGGAAACTTAAATTATCAGAAATTAACCTTTTTTCACTTAAAATCAATTAAAAAAGGAAAATAAACATTTTCAGTTTAAATCAACTAAAAATAAAATTAGTAAAGGAAATTTCAGAAATTTGAAAGATAAATTAACCTTTTTCCAATTAAAGTCAACTAGAAAAGACAATTACATTATAAAAAGGAAATTAACTTTTTCCAATTTATAAAAAATTTTAGAAAATGCAAATTAGTAAAGGAATTTTTTGAAAACTAAAAATCGAAAAAGAAATTAATTTTATTCCAATTTAAATAAATTCATAAAATAAAAATTAGGAAAAAGAAATTTCAGAAAACTTTTTAAAAAATGAAACTTAATTTATCAAATTTAAATCAATTAGAAATGGGAATTAATTTATAAAAGGAAATTAACTTTTTCTAATTTAAATCAATTGAAACAAAAAATATAGATAAGTAAATTTTAGAAAACTAAAAATAGAAAACGAAATTAATTTTATTCTAATTTAAATCAATAGAGTAAACAAAAATAGAAAAGCAAATTTTAGAAAATTAAAAATTGAAAAAGAAATTAACCTAATATTCCTAATATTTTTGAAGATTGTCTTACTGTGTTTGATGAAACATTATAAGAGAATATATACCTTTATATAGAGGTGATTATTTCTAATTTTTTGGGGTTTGTGATTTGTTTTTTAAAAAGTAAATTACTTTTGATTACTTTAATCTTTTTTGGTTTATAATTTACTTTTTCTAAAGGTAATTTATATTTTTTATTATTTAAGTCTTTTTCTTTATAATTTTATTTATAATTTACTTTAAAAAAATATAAATTACTTTTTGACTACTTATAATTAGCTTTTATGAATTTTCTTTTTTAAATTTATAATTTGATAATTTTTCTTATTTATTTTTTTAAATAATTTTAATATTTTAACAAAGAAATAACATACGTCAACATCCTAAATAATCAAACTGCTAATTCTGTTAATTACTAACTTTGAAAGATCAACCTTTAATTTATATAATAAGATACTATGTGATTCTCTCGTGCTCAGGCACGGGTATGAATATTTACAAAATAACTAAATCAAACTTATTTGTTAATGTTACCTTTTATTTTTTTATAAAATTTTAGTTATTTTTTCAACTATATGTATTATGTAAATATAAGTTTATTTTAAATAAGTTTATGATGTTTTATATATTATTAAATATATGATTTTTGGTATAAGAATTTTGATCAGTACAGTTATTCATTTTTGGATTTAATATGTGGTATATATTCCTTCAAATTAAAATACAATTACTTTTTGGTTCTATTTAGGCTAAAGTTGGATCGATTTTTCTTCTTAGATGTGTAAATCTATTTTTGAAAAAATCTATCTATTGATATATTGTATGTTGTTTTGGAAAAAAATAAAATTAAAAAACCTAAGTATAGATCGGTATTAAACATGTGATTTTTGGTATAAGAATTTAGATCAGTATTGTTATCCAATTTTGGATTTATTATATGACATATATTATTTTGAGTTGAAATTCAATTAGTTTTTGGTTCTATTTAGAAAAAAATTAGTTTTAGTTTTTCGTCTTAAATTTGTAAATCTATTATTTAAAAATCAGTCAATTAATATATGGTTTTCTGGAAAATAATAAAATTAAAAAATCCAAGTATACATTGGTTTGGAGTTTATAAAAAAACTAAATAAGTAATCTTTTGAAAGATCATGAATGTATATGAATATTTACAAAATAATAAAATTATAATATTCGATTAATATTCACTTTTATTTGATTTTATTTTTAAATTTTATGTAATTTATATGCATAAAAATTAAATGAAATATTGTTTTAAATTTATGTTGTTATCTTAATTAGACATATGTATAAAAACTTAGTCAGTATGATTCTTTTTTTGGTTATTTATTTAGATATTTAATCTATTTCTGTATAATTACATATAACATTATATATGTTTTTGAAAAAAAATTAGAAAACCAATTCTAAAATGTTGATCGACTTTCTGCATGAGCGAACCAAAATGATTATTTTTTAAAATTTTATAACTATATTTTGAATAAATCTTTTTTATATATATAATTTATTTCAAATAACTTTAACGGTTTTAACATTTCTTATTACTATTTTAAGGTTTTTAGATATGTAAAATATTTTTAACATTTTCAAATACCTCTAGTTTAATCGTTATCATCCAAGTCTTAATTTTTTGAAATCTTGATGGAATTATTTTAAAGTTTTTTTCATTTTAATATAATTTTTAAAAAACTTTTCTTTTCTGGAATTAATGTTTTTAAATCTAATAAACATATTTTTATATTTTAAAGTACTTTCCTTTTAAAATGATTTTATAAAAACTTTCCTTTTTGTAATTTTCGTTTTTATATATATACAAAAATTATATTATGTTTTAAAACTATTTTTTTATTAATGTGATTTTGAAAAAAATTCATTAAACAAAAACATTAAATTAAAATGTTTTAGTAGTAACAATTATTTTAAAGTTATATCTTTTTATTATGATTTAGAAACATTTTCCTTTTTTGGAATAAACATTTATATATCTAATAAAAATATTTTTATATTTCAAAATTATTTCTTTATAATATGATTTTAAAAAGACTTTCTCTTTTGTAATTTTCGTTTTTATATATATAACAAATTATAAAATTTTAGTAATGACAATTATTTTAACTTTATTCCTTTTTAATATGATTTAGAAAAACTTTCTTTTTTGGAATTAACATTTTTATATCGGAATAAAAATATTTCTATATTTCAAAGTTATTTCTTTTTAATATGATTTTAAAAGGATTTTCCTTTTTAGTATGATTTATAAACACTTTTCTTTTTTGGAATTAACATTTTTATATCTAATAAAATTATTTCTATATTTCAAAGTGATTTTTTAATAAGATTTTACAAAGACTTTCTTTTTTTTGTAATTTTCGTTTATATGTATATATAAATTATTTTATTTTTTTAAATATTTCCTTTTATCAATGTGATTTTGAAAGAAAAAAAATCATTAAACAAAAAAAAATTAAAAGATTTTGGTAATGGCAAATAAATATAATAATTAAAATTCATTAATAGTATCTTTGTAATCAACCTCGGTGAGAATTAACGTGAACGTGACATGTAAGAAACTGACTTCTCAAATCTCCTATATATTATTTGAGGATCCTTTTTAAAAAATAACCTTATACTCTTGTGTTATTAACATGTATGCCACTATGATGTGTCATCACCACAAGCTTTTTTATATTCATTTCAGAAATAGACTCAAATTAGTATAATAATTACAAAATATGTCATTCATAATTTGGTTCAAAAAAATCAAATATTCTTATTAAATTATTCATCTCTATCATTAATTATTAATCTAAACCAAAAATCTATCCTATTATTTTCTTATATATAAGCCATAAAATTAGTAAATAATTTAATAATAAAGATTTGATATTCAATTATATCAAATTTATTATTTTAAATTTGAGTAAAATATGGTTTAAAAATCTAATATAAAAAGATCAAAATGATCACTAATTACATGAATAGAAAATCTCATTTTATAGGCATATAAATTAAAAATTTATATTCAGTTTAACTTTACCTTTTAATTAAACTATATAATTTGACTGTATCAAATAAATTTATTGATATTTTAATTGATCAAAATGTTATAAATAAAAATATGAAAACCATATTTAATATTATCTTAGCTTTCTCATATAATTAAATCAATGTTTTTATTGTTATAAAATATAAATTTATTTAGTTGACTAAAACTACTCATCTTTTTATTTTTATTTTTATTAATATATATTAAATTTTACAGGAATTTATTGGGATTTAATATTATTTTTTTGTTACTTATCACAAAAATAAAAACATGTATGATAAATTAGTAATTAATTAATTTATCTATTTTGTTATGTAAATCATACTTTATCTTGTTTATCAATAAAACATATTTACTTACGTTTGTATTATAACTCATTATAAATTTAGATCAAAAACTTGATTATATATAAGTAAAGTGATTTCTTTTTATTAAGATTTTACAAAGACTTTTCTTTTTTGTAATTTTCATTTTTATATATATAAAAAATTATTTTATTTTTTAAAATTATTTCCTTTTATTAATATAAGTGTGACACGTAGGAAAATGATTTGTCACATAATATTATAATAATAAAGACTAAGAACCCATACATCATGCTGATCATATTACTTTTAGATCTATTAGTTGAAAACATAGCAATATAGCATGATTCATGTGAAACACGTCCTTATCATTTTTTATTTAATAAGCCAACCACGTCCTTTAATGCACTAAGCAATAGCTGCCTCTGTGTGATAATCTATTGATATAAATTTATATATACGGCTAGCTGTCTGGTGCTCCAAGACACATGTCATTATTACATAATAATGACATGTGTCTTGGAGTACCAGACAGCTAGCCGTATATATAAAGCCAAACCATTCCATGTGAATTAGTAGAGATAACCAAATATGAGTATAATCTCCGATTTCAACGAGGAAGAAAAAGGAAAGGTTCTTGAGGACCTAACCTGTAATGCGAAGCAAATACAAGACAATCTATTGAAAGAGATACTCACACTTAACGCAGGAACCGAGTATCTCAAAAACTTCCTTCATGGAAGCTCTGCTAAAGAGCTCTTCAAGAAGAACTTACCAATAGTTACCTATGAAGATGTTAAACCTTATATCGATCGTATCGTGAATGGAGAGCCATCGAATATAATCTCGGCCCAACCCGTTACAAATTTCTTGCTAAGGTACACGCATAAGAACTAGCTTACTTGGTATTGGTTTAGTGATGGTGTGTATATAGAATCTAAATGCTCCGAAACTGTTCTTGTAGTTCGGGAACTTCAGGAGGAGCAAACAAAATGATACCATCCAATAACAAATTTACAGGAGGCTATGCATTCATCATTGATCTTCTAATGCACGTTATAAGCAAGTAAGTGCATAGCATTTTACTCTATGTTGATACTAAAATCAGATTCATGATTGGTGTGATAAGTTTTTTTATTTTTATTTTTTTTAATATTTGGTTGCGGGTCTCTGTCAGTTAATGATCCGAATGTGAGTTTGTGAAAAACATTTTTCCAAAAAAAAAAAATTGCTAACCCTAGGGATAACTAGGCATAACGGCAAATCGGATACTTAAGATGGTAAATTCTTTCATATTCAAGAAACACAGGATCATCAGCTGTGAGTTTTGGCTTAATCATTTATCCCGTTGTAGGTTTGTGCAAATGTCTTTGCCAAATGATTTTCTAAGGTTTTTTTATTTGATTTTTTTTTGTTAAAGGTTTTTATACTGATTTAAATTTATAAGATTATCCTACTAATCATTGTGGGTTTGTGCAAACGTCACTGTCAAAATGATTTTCTAAAGTTTTTTAATCTAACTTTAAAAGAAACTTTATTATCATGGAAAAAGATGTCTTGAAAAGTCATGATAATAAAGTTTTTGTTAATGATAAATGTTCTATAAGAATTAATAAATTATTATATAAAGAGTTACTAATTTAATATAGTATCAGAACATAAAATCCTTTGACTTAATTACTAGTAATACTACTACTGCAAACCAGTTAGAGTAATTTGGGATAATCACTGTAAGTATTGGTCTAGTTATTTATCTAAATGTGACGTTTACAAGAATCGGATACTTTGGTGCTAATTACAAATCAAGGAACATGATGATGATAAATTTTTATTTAAAGTAAAACATTTGGTGTTGTTCTGTTTAGGCATGTGACAAGTGTGGAGAAAGGAAAGGGGATGCTGTTTTTCTTAACTAGCCCCGAGTCCGAAACTCCCGGTGGCTTACCCATGGGGGCCGGAACAAGCTGGTACTTAAAGAGTGACTATTTCAAGAATCGACCATCTAATTGGTATTATTCTTATACGAGCCCTGATGAAGTTATGTTAGGCAGTGACATCGAGCAAAATCTTTATTGCCATTTGCTATGTGGCCTTGTCCAAAGAGACGAGGTTGTGAGAATTGGTTCCACATTCGCTTCAGGTTTGCTCCGTGCAATCAAGGTTCTTGAAGATTTTTGGAAGGAGTTGTGTTCGAATATCCGATCAGGTTATCTCAGCGAGTGGATCACCAATGNCGAGTGGGTCACTGATTCTGGTTGTCGAAACTCCGTGTCTATGGTTCTTGGAGGTCAGCCTCGTCCCGAATTAGCAGACACCATTGAAAAGATCTGCAGCCAAAAGTCTTGGAAAGGTATAATAACAATACTATGGCCACAAACCAAATACATTGAGGCGATTGTTACAGGTTCAATGGCAAAATATGTTCCTACATTGAACTACTACTGCAATGACCTGCCTCTTGTTTCAACATGTTACGTTTCTTCCGAGTCAATCTTCGGTATTAATATCGATCCTTTTTGTAAACCTGAAAACATCTCTTACACGTTCATGCCCAACCTATCTTACTTTGAGTTCATACCGATGGAGGGAGACCATGGTGATGCTGTGGACCTCGTAGATGTCAAACTCGGGTGTTCTTACCAATTATTGGTGACAAATTTATGGGGTTTGTATAGAATGAGAATCGGAGATATTGTAAGGGTGACTGGATTCTTCAACAAGGCACCTCAGTTTAAGTTTGTAGGAAGAGAGAACGCGGTGTTAAGCATTGATACGGACCGGACAAACGAAGAAGACTTGTTTAAGGCGGTGAATCGAGCAAAGCTGGTTCTTGACTCATCAGATTTAAAGCTTGTAGATTTCACGACCTGTACAGATATCACCACTAGTCCGGGTCACTACGTATTTTATTGGGAAGTAAAGGCTAAAAACAAAGACATCAAGGGCCTCGAGTTCAACAGCAAGACATTCTTGGAGTGTTGTTCAGCAATGGAAGATTCACTTGACGATGAATACAAGTACGGTCGAATCCACGGATCTATCGGGCCGCTCGAGATAAGAGTAGTGAATGATGGGACGTTCGATTCTCTTATGGACTTGTCAATCTCAAAAGGTACTTCGATCAATCAATACAAGACTCCCACATGCATCACATCTGAAAGGGCCTTACAGGTATTGGAGACAAATGTGGTTGCTAGATATTCCAATACTCTAAGCGTACCTATGCTGGCTTAACTCATGATATGGTTCATGAGGAGAGAAAATTTGTGTTTTAGTTGTATTCTGTTTTCCTCTGTTCCTTGTTTTTATTTCCTTATTATCTTTGTGACTATATCTGCAGACTGGAGTTGGATTGAAACTTATGCTTTTAATAATTCTCATAATTGTCTATCCTTTGTTTTTGCTGTGTCTTTAAACAAAATTCGATTACAGAGGTTGAAAGACTGTTCATTTCCTTGAGTTATAAATATTATGGCGGCTATCTTTCAAATAAGCCCTTTTTTCTAATAACATTATAATCATAAATTTAAAATATTTAAAGCACAAAACTATATTTTTAAAAAACTTTAGACATTCCATGAGAAAATCTGCCATTTGAGAAGAATGTTTCATACAAAAAATAATACAAACCAAGAAGAAACCAAAACATAAAGTCTCTATATCACAAAAATAATTACACGTATAACTTTTGCTTCGTACTCTGCATGAACAGAACAGAGAGAGGTTTCGAAAGAAGACCTTGAAAACTCAAAACACAAGTTAGTGATCTCATTCACAAGACTAAAATATAGGGTTTCAACTTGTTCGAAAGAAGCATCTACTTCACTTCACCGTCGTGATCTCTGCTTAACTTCTATTTATCTCCTCACTCTCGCTCTCTCTTCTTCTTCGTACTCTTCTCCGAATCTTCCTCCTTGAGGTACCTCTCCGAGATTTTATGCCTTCCTTTCGTCTCCCTTATTTAGTTTCCTTCGCTTTTCATTAGCCTTTCGTCTCCACGTTGTCACTTTACCACTTTTAAAATTTTGTTTTTATTAATTATTCTAATATATTGAAAATACAGCGTTATTTTGCTTATAGAAAAGAAAAAAAAAACGCATTTATGTTCATAATATATAAGAAAATGGCAAATTAAAATAAGTTGTGCCGAAAGTAGCCACCGAAATCAAATGATACAAAACAGCCCAACGAACAAATTTGTTTAGCTGTAAAGAACGAAAGAAAGCCAACAACAAATAGGAAGACTAGCCCACTCTTGTTCTTCTTCTTCTTCTTCCTCTTCCCTCTCTCTCTTTTATTGTATAGAGAGTCAACCAATTTCTTCTCTCTCCAATTCCACCTCCCGTAAGGTACGTCTCCTAGTTTCCATGCCTTCCCCTCGTCTCTCCCCACCCTCTCTCTCTCTCTCTCTCTCTCTCTCTTTTGTTCATTTCGTTTCTAAAATTTGATTTCTTTTTCTCCTGAACCGATCTGTTCACCAGACACATATTTGGGGTAATATCCGATTCGTAAATCTGATTTTACCTTTTCTGGATTCGTCCCCGTTAGATCCGATATATATCTCAATGTTGCATGTGATTTAATCTAATAAAGCTTCTGCCTTTGAATTATAATCTCATCTTCGTTGTTTATTATGACCAAAGCTGCTAACTTTATTTGATTTATTTGAATATGTGAACTATGTAAAGCTGTCAAATTTTGTTTCTGATTTCGTCATTGTTGCCTTTTGAATACAGAAAACAAACCTGGAGAAGGAGAAGGAAGAAAGATGATCAGTGATCGGTCTGAGTTCAGAGTTCATATACGGAGATTATCTCTCATTATGATCAGAACGTTATACAAATGGATCTGCAACCATCCTTTTCTCCTCACCTTTGTTGGGGTTTTGTACTTTCTGCATAGAACTTGTCCTCTTTTGTTTTCTCCCTTGCTCGCTGCATCTCCTGTTTTGGTTTGCACTTTCGTTTTGCTTGGTACTATTCTCAGTTTCGGAGAGCCAAACATTCCTGAAATCGAGAAAGAGCCTGAGCCGGAGACTGTTCACGAGTCTGCTCTTTTTAGAACTGAGGTTTCTAGGGATCCTGCTGTTGTTGTTGAGAGAGGGGATGAGAGTTTTACTGTTGAGAGGTTCGTGAGTACGGAGAAAGACGTGCTTTTGGGTGGAAATGATGATGATGTTGCTGATAGGTTAGTGGAAAGCCAGCTGAGTGAGGTTGATGTTGAGGTTGAGGATGATGGTCGGCCATTTGATTATAGGCCTTTGGTTGATGAGACTCTTGATGAGGTTAAACGGGATACTCAGGTGAGGTTTGAGGAGAGAGCATTTGTTTTGGATTTGGACAAGAGGGAAGATGGAGAAGATGAGAAGTTGATTGGAAATGATGGGAGCCAAGTTTTACATGCAGAACAGTTGAGGAGAAATGGTGGATCTTTGGATGATATGATGGATGAGTCAAAGGAAGATCTGGTGGATGTATCTCCAGTTTCTCCTTGGAGACCGATGAGGCATGAGGAGGATGAGGATGATGATGCGGACCGTGATGATTCACTGGATTCTGGGTCTGATGGTGCGGAAAGTTCGTCACCTGATCCTTCTATGACAGACATCATCCCGATGCTTGATGAGCTTCACCCGCTTTTACACTCGGAAAATGCAGGTCGTGGCATTGCAGATGTTGAAGGATCAGATGCGGCTTCAGAGGGGCCACATAGGAGTAGTAGTGATGAAGGAATGGAGTCTGATGTCGACAGTGAAAGTCATGGTGAAGAGGGTGACAACGAGAACGAAGAGGAAGACGAGGATGAGGAAGAGGAAGAGGAGAAGAAGGAAGAGAAGGATGATGAAAGTAAATCAGCAATCAAATGGACAGAGGCTGACCAAAAGAATGTTATGGATCTAGGAAGTCTCGAGCTTGAAAGAAACCAACGGTTGGAGAATCTTATCGCCAGGAGAAGGGCTCGCCACAATATGAGAATGATGGCAGAGAGAAATCTGATTGATTTCGACAGTGCTGATATTCCCTTTAATATGCCCCCGATCTCAACTGCAAGGCAGAATCCATTTGATCTTCCGTATGATCCGTATGATGATATGGGATTACCACCTATCCCTGGCTCTGCCCCGTCTATTATGTTGGCGAGGAGAAACCCATTTGATCTTCCATATGAGCCAAATGAAGAAAAGCCAGACCTCAAGGGTGATGGTTTCCAGGAAGAGTTCTCTTCTCAACAACCGAAAGAGTCAGTGTTCAGAAGACATGAGAGTTTTAGTGTAGGTCCATCAATGCTTGGAGGTCCCAGACATGATAGGCTACGACCTTTCTTCGTTCTAGAAAGATTAGCAAATGAGGGCACGAGCTATTATCCATTTGAAAGGCAGCTCAGTGAAGTTAGTGAATCAAAAGTCAGTTCTGTACCTGATACTGAATCTGTCTGCACAATCCTGGAGGATGACGAAAAGAAGGTGGATGAACATGATACTGATCGAGAAACCGATATCGCGAAAGCTGATATGGCTTCTGACCATTATGAAGAAAAACTCCATTCGAATTCTGACCATGATGAAGAAAAAAGCCATTCAGCTTCTGACCATGATGAAGAAAAAAACCATTTGTCAGAAGATTCCGATTTTGATGAACAAGCTGATAGCAAAAATCTTCATCATGATGTGGCTGAGATAATACTGGGAAGTGCAGAAACACACCATGAGCAATCAAACATGATGGACGGAGAAACTTCTGATAAGACAAAACATGATGAAGAGGATTCCAGTGATAGCGATTCATCTTTATCAGATATAGAAGAAGAGATAGCGGATATTAGTGAGAACGAAGCAATCATGATATCGGAGCGCAAAGTTGATCTTCATGAAGAATCAGGTACTGCTTCCCAGCCTTCTTTTGGAGGATTAGATATCCATGCTGCAAGAGGGGTGGAGGATGATTATCACCATGATGAAGCGCCTGCTTTCATTACTGCACACCCCTCGCTGGATGAGTCAGCAATTCATGATCTTTGTGGTTTGGTGGACGGCCACCACGAAGAACCTGTTTATGATTCGAGTCCTCCCTCGGCCAGTAGATTCCCATCATTTTCTTCCGTATCGTCTGATTACAAACCAGATCTACCTGGAAAGAGTGGGGAAGAAGTACAAGAAAGTGCAGATAATGAACGTGAAGTTTATTCTGAAAGCATAGGTCCTGATGAGACTGAAACAAGTACAAGGGAAGTAGGAGAGAGTAGCACGCATGTTACAGGAGAGGCAGGCCTTCTCATTGCGGAAGTTGGAATTGATGGTCAAAAGGACTCAACTCTTTCAGGGTCTGAATTTCAGGATGCCTTACTTGATCCATCCCCTCTACCGTTGGATAAGAACGAGAAAGCTGATCGCCAGGAGGATGATCCTTTGCCTTCTTCTAGTCAAGAAGACCTGGAAGAGCTGCATGAAGAAGTGACAGAGGCTGTTGATATCAGAGCGCTAGATGTTAGTGAATCTTTGGTGGACCTGGTTTCCCCTGCTAAAGTGGAAGTAGTATCTACTGAGACGGTTGAACAACATCTCCCAATTGAGCATACAAGCTCACCTTTGGGATATAGTGACACGAGGGAACATGTGACAACACTGGAAGAATCACCTGATGTGGTACATGACATAGCTGAAACTTCAGTAAACAGATCAGTAGCTGAAGGTATAATGCAGGAGGAAGAGGATAAACAAAATGATAAGGCCAGTCCTCAAACATTTAACGCGGACATCCCAATAGACAGTTACTCCACTTTGTCTTCTGGTGCAGTTGAGTATGTTGAGACGCATTCATTTAATGACGAAGATGTTCCGCAGTCGGAACAAGATCCAGTTCAGTCATCAGCTTCTGAAGCCAAGGAAGAAACACTCCCCAACCAAACTATGGATATCGAAGTAGACTCTGTGAATGCTAGTGCCCAAAATGTGGGATCGGAAGAGACGATTCTATCTGAATCAGATAGAGAGCCGACCTGGTCAGATAAATCGGTTGTAGAACAATCATCCCTTGAACCTGGTGAAGATCAAGTAAGTCATGAAACTTATCTTCTCTCATAGATGGTCATCATTACAATCTGATATGTTTAGTATACGATCTCTACTGCTCTCCTCTAAGCTTAAGATAGTATATGTGATATACTTAACATCATAACCTACAAAATAGTAGAGGCAATATACGAGATCAATTACTTGGTGGTGTATTGATACATGTGCAACAACATTTTTTTGACGCAGTCTCATACTTGAACCTGTTTTTGATTGTAATTTCATATTTGCTAATGGTACGTCATCTTGATTTGTGGTCTCTTACCTGGAACTAGATATAACAGCAGGCTAATTCCTCCAAAAATGTTTGGATTTCTTTCTTCTTTCTGTAATTGTTAAGTAGGAGTCTTACCGCTTTGTTGCGTTATTGTAGGGACCAGCACGTGCAGCTCCTGTGAGTGTGGTCTTTTCCCGCAACATCACTTTCCACGAGTATCATGATGCTCCTGAGGATACAGCTGAGTTATCTTGTTTGACATCTGACACATCCTCATCTCCAGCAGAGTCTCCTGAGTACAAAACACCTATGATTGGTGAAGGCTCAAGGACGGAGTTTTTCCAAGAGACTGTTTATGAGGGGCTTGACCATGTGGTCGAGCGATTAGATCAGCTTACAGATTTACATGAAGTATCTCAAAGTCCTCCTGAAGTTATCACTGAAGAGGCAGACGAGATAAAAGAGATTGATGAAGGATTGTTGTCTGAACTTGACACGATTGGAGACTTCAGTGTTAAGGAAGTTGTGACAGATTCTGAACCAGGGCCATCTTCAATAGGATCAGACACTGCCAACGAACTGACGGAAGCTATGCCTGTTCTGGAAGCGAGATCGGTTGAAGACATAGAATCTGCTTTCCAGCAGATCCATGAAGGATCTGAGGTTGAGGATGTTATTCTTCCAAGCACCGTTCAAGACCAGTTGGCTCAAGAAAATTATGGAAATTCGGCAGGGACAGAGTCAGATTTCACAGTTGTGGAAGCTACATCAAAGGATGATCTAGACACTGCTATGAATCAGGCTGTTGTAGAGAGCATGGGCAAGCAACCAAAGTCACCAGAATCAGATGGTGGGTCTGGAGAAATCAAGTGTGCAGTTGAAACCGAACCATCAGGGTCTTCAGTTGAAGAAAGATCTCTTGATGAGACAAATGTTCCTCTGAACAACACACCTGAGAAAGAAGAAGAGGAAAGTAGACCGAAAGAGATAACAACATCGACCGATGTATCGTCTATCGAAACTCCATCACTGGAGGAAATTCCAACACCTTCAGAACCAAAAGAGGGGATGGCAATGGAAGTAATCTCTGAAAGAGTGGTGATTCCCACAGAAGCCATTGAGTCTAGTAATGTAACACTAAGCGATGAAGTTGTGTCTGAGGAAGCAAAAGCTGAGACCTCAAGCAACGCTGATTTTATTGTACAGATCCCTGAGTCCAAAGAATCTCTTGGAGATTCGGAGGAAAGCATTGCAGAGCAAGAAGGAATGACAGAGAAGAAGAAGAAGAAGAAAAAGGAGAAGGGTAAGTCCAATTCTTCAAGCTCGAGCTCAAGCTCAAGCTCAAGCTCCAGTTCGAGTGACTCAGATTGAAAGATCGAAGGGTAATACATCTCAACTCAAGTAAATATATGTTTGTTACGCGGTAATGGTAGGCACTTCTGGGTTTTGTTTTTTTTCATTAGACTGTGCCCCTCTGTTTAAAAGGGGCAAGAAGAAGCCGCTCATCATTTTTTGTACCGAGTTTTCTCATTTTTCCCGGTTTTTGTGTGTCTGTGTTTTCCGTTCCTCTTGTTTCAGCTTCCATATTTATTGATTTGATTGATTTGTATTTCTTGATACTATTTTGAGGGTTTTCCAGGGTTTTTGGTTTGTGACTTAAAATATCATTCTCTTTTTATTTTGTTCGGGTTGTTCTAAATTAATTTGTATTGAACCTGATAAATGAGAAGAAATGTATTGCTGTTTTCTTTTTAAATTACTGATTTGTATTTCCTTGATATTTCGTGGGGACTTCTCTCGGCACGGGAAGTTCATGGAGATGGCGTTTCTGTTGATCCCAGATATATTATATCTGATGACTTGAATGGTAGAAGCAAAAAAATGAAGTCTGAGAGGGACTCACCTGATAATAGTTTGAGAACTTATAGGGCTTCTATGCAACAAATGAATGAAAGGTTCTTAAATTTTGTTTTTCGTGAGAACCAAGTGCAGGAAAAGATTAAGGTGAAGCTTTTTCAAGCTTAGCTTCTCCTCTATTGCTATTAGCTTCTCTTAAATAGCCTTCAGAGATACGGTGGAAACTCGAATCTTTCATATATATATCTTTTTACTTCAACTCCGCCAAAACATCCTCCTAATCAATGCTAAAGTTTCATCTTCACATATACTCGATTACCTTTTGCCTCTTCATCTATTCTCATCAATAAAACCCCTTGATTAAGTTATTTGGAGCAGTCTGTTTGCATTCACTATTATAATTAGCTTGACAAAATCTGAATGAAATTGATCTTAAACTTCATACCTCACAGTAATTTGGTCTCTATTTTAGATCAACCAAAAAAAGTTCGAATATATAACAGAGTTCAACTGTGATTTACTTCTTGTTAAAATAAAATTGTCAAATATAATAAAATAAAATTTAGAGTTTTCGTAGTAATGTTGCTGATAACAAAGAACACAAAATATTTTAATCACCTTCTTAGCGGTTTTGATTTCGATCTCATTTTCTCACTTGTTTTTTTTTTCTTTTTTCTTTCTGAAAGCATTCTCACTCTGTTTTGATACCTCATTCTCCCTGAACAAATACACAACCACAAAATTTGTTGATATTATTAGGGTTGGACCCTTTATTAGTATAGATTGGTAGCCCACTTTTAGAAAAAAATAATGGCCACATTTTTTTTTCTTAAATATGATGATTATGGTTTATAGTTTAAAAACAAATCAAAGAATTTCATTAAATAAAATTTAGATATTTTAGGTCAAGAATGAATGAAAAAACTCTATTACCTCAAAATCATAATTTTAAAGCAAATCAAAGGACTTCATTAAGAACAATCTAGATATTTTAGTTTGAGAATGAATGAGAAAACTTCATTCCCTAAAACCATTTCATAAATAATAGGATAAATAACATGATTCATGTGAGCCACGTCCTTATCTGACATACAACAATATAGCATGATTCATGTGAACCACATACCTAATTAAGCCATAGCTGCCTCCTCTGAGTGGTATTTTATTGATATAATAATGGCATGGGACTGGAGCACCAAACAGCTAGGCAGCTAGCCTTGCATATAAAGCCAAACCATTCCATGTGAATTAGAGATAACCAAATATGAGTATCATCTCTGAATTCAACGAGGAAGAAAAAGGAAAGGTTCTTGAGGACCTAACCTGTAATGCTAAGCAAATACAAGACAATCTATTGAAAGAGATACTCACACTTAACGCAGGAACAGAGTATCTCAAAAACTTCCTTCATGGAAGCTCTGCTAAAGAGCTTTTCAAGAAGAACTTACCAATAGTCACCTATAAAGATGTTAAACCTTATATCGATCGTGTCGTGAATGGAGAGCCATCGAATATAATATCAGCCCTACCCATTACAAATTTCTTCATAAGGTACTACAAGAGCTAGCTTGCCCTTGAGTTTCTTTTTTCTTTTTTGGTTTTAAACCCCTAGAGTTTCTTGCGTTTTGGTATTGGTAATGGTGCATATAAAACTAATTGGTTTAAAGTTGTTGTTATAGTTCAGGAACTTCTGGAGGAGAAAACAAAATGATACCATCTAATAACAAGTATTTAGAAGGATATGCATTCATCAATGATCTTCTCGTGCACGTTATAAGCAAGTAAGGACATAGCAGTTTACTCTGTTGCTACTTGCTACTAAAATCAGATTCATGAATGATGATAATATATTTTTATATATAAAACTGAAGAAACTTTATTTTACCAAAAAATAAATTAAAGAAACTTTAATTATTTGGTTGCGGGTTTCAGTCAATTATTGATTCGCATATGAGTTTGTGAAATAAAAATTTGCAAAAAAAAAAAGAAAAGAAAGCTAGCCCTACGGATAGGACCTACTTAAGATAAGTCGAGAAACACAGGAAAATCAGCTGTAGGTTTTGGCCGAATCATTTATCCCATATTTGGTTTGTGCAAAATTCTTTGCCAAGTGATTTTCCAAGGTCTAAGCCTATTTCTAAAGGTTCGTTTATCCGAACGTGAGGTTTACGATAAACTCATTGCCATAATACTTTGGTGCTCATTAATTAAAAACTAAGAAGCCATTACGATAAATATTTTTATTTATAGATTTGTTGTTGTTCTCTTTAGGCACGTGAAAGGTGTGGAGAAAGGAAAGGGGATGATGTTTTTCTTAACAGGCATCGAGTCCAAAACTCCCGGTGGCTTGCCCATTGATGCCGCAACAAGCTGGTACTTAAAGAGCGACTATATCAAGAATCGACCACCTATTTGGTATTACTCTTATACGAGCCCTGATGAAGTTATGTTAGGCAGTGACATCACGCAAAATCTTTATTGCCATTTGCTATGTGGTCTTGTCCAAAGAGATGAGGTGGTGAGAATTGGTACCACATTCGCTTCAGGTATGATCCGAGTAATCAAGGTTCTTGAAGATTCTTGGAAGGAATTGTGTTCCAATATCCGATCAGGTCATCTCAGCGAGTGGGTCACTGATTCTGGTTGTCGAAACTCCGTGTCTATGGTTCTTGGAGGTCAGCCTCGTCCCGAATTAGCAGACACCATTGAAAAGATCTGCAGCCAAAAGTCTTGGAAAGGTATAATAAAAATACTATGGCCACAAACCAAATACATTGAGGCTATTGTTACAGGTTCAATGGCAAAATATATTCCTTCATTGAAGTATTACTGCAATGACCTGCCTCTTGTTTCAAGAGGTTATGCTTCTTCCGAGTCAATCTTAGGTATTAATATTGATCCTTTGTGTAAACCTGAAGACGTCTCTTACACGCTAATGCCGAACATATCTTACTTTGAGTTCATACCAGTGGAGGGAGGCAATGGTGATGTTGTGGACCTCGCAGATGTCAAACTCGGGTGTTCTTACCAATTATTGGTCACAAGTTTGTGGGGTTTGTATAGAATGAGAATCGGAGATATTGTAAGGGTGACTGGATTCTACAACAAGGCACCTCAATTTAGGTTTTTAGGAAGAGAGAACGTGTTGTTAAGCATTGATACGGACCGGACAAATGAAGAATACTTGTTTAAGGCTGTCAATCGAGCAAAGCTGGTTCTTGAGTCATCAGATCTAAGGCTTGTAGATTTCACCAGCTATGCTGATATCTCCAGTAAGCCGGGTCACTATGTGATTTATTGGGAAGTAAAGGCTATTAAGGAAGAAATTAAGGGCCTTGAGTTCAACGACAAGACATTCTTGGAGTGTTGTTGTGTAATGGAGGATGCGCTTGATGATGAATACAAGTACTGTCGGTCTAAAGAATTTATCGGGCCTCTCGAGATAAGGGTAGTGAACGATGGGACGTTCAATTCTCTGATGGACTTGTTCATCTCAAACGGTACTTCGATTACTCAATACAAGACTCCCACATGCATCACATCTGAAAAAGGCTTACAAGTCTTGGAGACAAATGTGGTTGCTCGATTCTTCAGTACTCTAAGTGTACCTGATGCTTCTTAGCTCATGTATAATCCAAGAAATTGTGAGAGTGTTTGTCTTATCTGTATTATCTTGTTTTTTTTTTCTTGTTATCTTTGAGAATATATTTTCTTATTGCTCCATTGATAAGATACTGGATTTGATAGCCTAAGTCAGAAAAGACTCCTGGAACACATAAAATGGCGATGGAGCAGTCAGGACTACTTTATTGTTCTTGTTGTCACAGCCACCATTTTGAAAAGTGTGTTAAATATTATTCATGTGGACGGATAGGCCATATCTCAAATAAGTGTCGATTTAAACCAGTAGATGTCTGTTTTCAGGTCATGACAGAGAATGGAATGGATGCAATAATTTTCTTGTGAAGGAGACGAGCAAGATATGAAGGTGAATGAAACAAGTGTTGATGTCGTCTGCTGTTCCTCTTTCTCTCCAAATTCCATAAACCTAGGCTTGAAACGCAATCTTGACCGAAAGATTGTCCGTTTTACCACAAGAAACTTTATTATCATGCACCAACCAAAGATAATAAAATTATACTATAAGGTTAGAGGAATTTGGGATAATCACTGTAAGTATTGATGCAGTTATTTATCCGAATGTGAGATATACGAAAACTCTTTGCCAAAATACTTAAGATTAGTTTGATGCAAACTAGATACTTCGTTGCTAATCAAAAATATGATGAATTTTTTTTGTTATTTGTTGTTCTCATTACGTTTTAGGCATGTGAAAGGTGTGTAGAAAGGAAAGAGGATGCTGTGTTTTTTAACTAGCCTCAGAATCCAAAACTCCCAGTGGCTTACCCATGGGGGCCGGAACAAGCTGGTACTTAAAATGAAGATCCCTTCAATGACGTCGGAGGAGTTGGTGAAAAGATGTGGGTTAAGCATAGCCTCTCTAACTTCCTAGGATGAGTCTTCAAACACAACATTTTTCTGATGCATAGTACTCATATATACGACTGCCCAAAACAGAGCCTTCAGCTCAGCTTTCGTGTGAGACTGTGAACAGGTTACAGGAGTAAGAAGGGCAACTGCGGCTTAGGCAGCCACCATGGCGATTTCTCAAGATCCAGGCCGCACCAGAATGTTCTTCAGTATTGCACCAAGAGGAGCCAACATTACATTTAAGGACCCGGCCTTGGGATGGGTTTTTCCAGCTTACTAATACCAAAGAAGTATGTGCAGACGCAGTCTTGGCCTCAAAGCTGGAAACAGGGCAATTGAAGTGAAACCACATATTTGCATCTTCAACTGCTTTTGTGACAATAGCTTGAGGAGAAAATTTGATTTTTTTTTTTCAAAAACCAATTCATTTTGAGCCTTCCATAGATGCCAAAGAACCCAAGCGAAGTTTCGGATGACTTCCTCTCCCATTCTGTTGTTTTTGCTTAGCGCCAGGAGGTGATTGGAGGGTCAATCTGCGCTAATCTCCTGGTCTCCACAGCATATTGACAATGGAAAAGTATATGTCAGATACTCTCAAAGTCACGACCACAAACTTTACAAGTTGTATTAATTTGGATTCCACGTGATTGAAGCCTCTCAGACACCGCTAAACCTACAGAGCCCGCTCACCATATAAAGTGTTATAGCTAATTTGAATCTCCAAGAGTCTGTAAGCCCTTTGAAATGAGTACAAACCATTCTAAGAGAATCTACGATAGGCATATGATGAACGCGATCCAATGATAGCATCTAAGAATGAACCATTCCTGAAATATCGACTCTTCAATATTCTTGCCACCAACGACTCAGGATTGTTATAGATCTTACATGCTTGTTTACCAAGCAAAGCTTAATTAAACATGGTGAAGTCATTAAAGCTACATTCATTAATGACTATAAAAATGGACACCAAATATGTGAACTTGAAAAACTACAAATTCAAAAAATTACACATTAAGCATTACAAGATATAAAATACAAATCATGCCTCGTTTCATCTCGACGACTTCCATGAGTTTTTATTTCAAAGAAGATAAAGCATATAGATTATGAGTCGGAAGAAGGGTATTTGTCGCTGAAAAACCGAGCAAGAACTCTGTTTTCAAGGATCGCTAAGGCTTCAGAAGAGTTTATGCAACTAGGTGTCTTGTATTGAGCTATAGAAGCACCCATGGAGATGAAAAAATTCATGAGAGAGTCAAAAGTACCTTCTTGTACCACCCTAATCTCTAAAGCCCCGATTAGTCTTAATTGACTCCTATTCACTCTATATAAAATGTTAAGAGATTCCTCCACTACGCAACAGCATTCCACCAATACCTTGCTATCAAGTTCAAAAATACCATTAATAGTTTTTGACTTAAGCTCCCAATACATAACGTAATGACCTGGATCAGTGGAGATATCTGACCAACATGTAAAGCCCATCAACATTAAATCTGAAGATTCAAGAACGAGTGTTGCTTGAGTCAATGCTTTTAAAATATCCTCTTCAGTTGTTGCCTCCAATTGGATGCTCATAACCATATTTTTTCTCCGCACGAATTTAAACTGAGGTGCACTATTGTAGAATCCAGTCACTTGTAGAACGTCTCCCATTCTATATCTATGTAAACCTTGAGAAACAAGAAAAGAACACATTAAACTTCAATTATTAGTTATATAGTTTATAGTATTGTATATATATCTAAATAACTCACCTGCATAATTTGTGATCAATGGCTCATAGAAGCAACCTAACTTGACATTCACAAGATCAACAATTTCGTTATTGTTTCCTTCATCAACGGATATAAACTCGAAGTAGGATAAGTTTGGCATAAATGTGTAGGACACGTCTTGTGGTTTGCAAAGAGGATTCATATTTACCCCAAACATCGTTTCAGAAGACCCAAAGCTGGGGGAGATGAGGGGCAGTTTATTGGAGTAGAACTCCAGTATCGGTATGTATTGAACCATTGATCCTGTAACAATAGTTTGAATGAATTTGGTTTTGGGCCAGATTCGTGTGATTATACCTTCCCATGACTTGTGGCTAAACTCGTGTTCAATGAAATCTGCCAATGTAGGATTAGGTCCTCCAAGGATGATAGAGGCAGAGTCTCTACAACTAAGATCGGTGATCCACTCGCTAATATAACCTGATCGGATGTTACTACACAATTCTCTCCAGTTATTCTCAAGAAAAATGATTGCCCCAACTAAAGAACAAGCAAAAGAAGAAATCATACACACAACCTCGTCTCTCCGGACAAGACCACATAGAAGATGACAATACACATTCTGCTTGTTGATTGGGCACAATGTCACTTCGTCAGGGCTTGTATTAAAATTTGATGGCCGCTTTTTGAAAATGTCACTTGTTAAAAAGCACGTCAATGAGCCAACAGCTGGCAAACCAGAGGGAGTGTAATATAGCGGTATAGTATTATGAAACGCCATCGTTTTTCCTTCCTTGACATTATCGATATGCCTAGAAACCGGAAAGAGATGGATCTTTAGTGATGGAAATTAATAATCATTTAAGAGCAGATAAATTTGAAGTCTTACTTGGATACAATGAAGGAGCGTAGAGAAAATACGAAAGCCATGTCCTCGATGTACTTGTTGTTCGCAGGGAAGATCTTTTGTTTACCTCCTGAAGTTCCAGTACTACAAACCAAGAAGGTCATAACCATCAGAGTTAAGTACTATATAATACTAGTTGATCCATTAACCATATATATGATCAGATTTTCTTTGTAAACTATATGACAACGTATACCTTCGGATGAATACAGTAATGGGTTCACCCGAAATAATATTTGAAGGCTCTCCATTGGCAACACGATCGATATAAGGCTTGACATCATCATAGGTCACCACCGGTACGTTCTTTTTGAATAGCTCTTTGTCAGTGCCTCCATGGAGAAAACGTTGGAGGTACTCTGTGTTCGCGTTTGCTTTGAGTATCTCCTCCAATACATCGTCTTGTATTTGCTTCACATTCAATGTTAGCTCCTCTACATCTTGGGGTCAAATGTTAGCTTCATATTTGGTGTTTTCTAATTTACCTTAACTACGGGGTTCATTATATAGCAATATAAAAATAAAATAAAAATCCATAATCTGTGCTGATAAGTCTGAAGCGGAGAAAACGATATAATTTGTTTAATGGATTAAACCGCTCAGGCATGTTATAAGCCGACAAGCACTTAATACGTTTGTATCTCTAAAATTTGAAACAGACTAATTTTTGTTTGAGAGTAAACTAAGATGATAACTATAGAAACTTATACGGTGTTTTATCTTATTAAATCCTCAATTGTTAAATTTCGGCATAATTAAACTCTAATTTTGTTTAAGCAAACTAATCGGAACACACTAATGTTTAAATTTGTAATTATATCAACTTATGCATATACAACGAAGATGATATATACTAAAACATGATTCAAACATATTGAAAACTTTTTGTACCAAAAATATTTAGGCTTCAATTGCTGACAATATAAAAAAATAAATTAATTAAAAAAAAATTGTTCTTTTTGTATCTCATCAAATTTTAGAGGAAATTTTTTCTTAATTTATTCCTCAAGATATGATGAAAATTTAAAAATTGTGTAGAACCCATGTATCAAAATATTTTTAAAAAATTCTTCTTGAATAGCGAATAATTTGACTATTTGAAAACAAAAACAAATTAGTTTTTTTTTAAATGGTGGAAAATTTGAGGAACAAAAAATTTATCATCATTTTTTTCTTAAATATGCTTTAGAGTTGTTTTCTTGATCTACATTTAAAATTTGTAAAACAAATATACGCAATAATTATTTTTTATAATTAACTATTTCACGTACTGTAATATCATATTTTAACTTCATCATCATCATTAAAATAGCAGTCATCATTTTTTTTATAAATTTAGAAATTATAAACATAATATCATTTTTAATACCGACAACAATGTAGCATGATTCATGTGAACCACGTTCTTATCTGACATACGTAGATGCACTAAGCCATATATAGCTGCCTTCCTCTGTGTGATAATTTACTGATATAATAATGACACGTGACTTGGAGCGCCAAATAGCTAGTCTTATATATAAAGCCAAACCATTCCATGTTAATTAGAGATAAACCAAATATGAGTATAATATCTGATTTGAACGAGGAAGAAAAAGGAAAGGTTCTTGAGGACCTAACCTGGAATGCGAAGCAAATACAAGACGATCTGTTGAAAGAGATAATCACACTTAACGCAGGAACAGAGTATCTCAGAAGCTTCCTTCTTGGAAGCTCTACTAAAGAGCTCTTCAAGAAGAACGTACCAATCGCTTTTCTTAAGAAGGCTCACCACCTTGCTTTTCTTAAGTACTCTTTGTTTTTTCTCTTTTTTTGCCAAAGTTGTACAGAATCTAGATTTCGGGTCTGTAAATCTAATTTTCATTTATTAATGATATTTGCATTGGTAGCAAAAAAAAAAAAAAAAACGTACCAATAGCTACCTATGAACATGTTAATCCAGCGGTAAGGGAGTGTTATTAACCTCCCATCACTCACTCGGATTCGATTTCGCTTACACACGGAATTTTTACATTCCATTCTCCAAATCTTTAGATCACCATATTGTTATTATGTTGAGAATTAGGAGGGCCACACCAACCCACTCTCGGTAAAAGGAAATCCAATAAGGTAGTCGATTCATCACTATGATAAGCTGGATATTGAGAATCAAAATGATGTTAAACTTTATATCGATCGTATTGTAAATAGAGTGTCATCAAATATAATATTGGCCTTACCCATTATAATTTAAGTAACATATTATTCATAAAATATTTTGTATATGTTATAAAAATATGTTTTAAATATTATAAAAACTATAATCATATACTATAATATGAGTTTGATTTAAATAAGTTCCAACTAAAATCAATGTGTTTTATATTTTTTTTTTACAAAGTAAAATACATAAAAATAAAAATAAACTAAAAGGTATGATTTACTAATAGATTAAAATTTAATAAATTGGATATTATAGATATATATATATTATAATAAAACTATTAATATCTCAAACTTTCATAATTAAATACATTTTATCTGTTTACCAAAAAAAAATACATTTTATCTATAAAATTAAATTCAGATGATATGGTTCAAAAGGAGAGAAAAAGTGTTTTACTCTGTTTTTTTTTTTTTCCTATCATCTTTGAGACTATCGTTGCATATTGTTTCTTTGATAACAGACTGGATTTGGATTGAAACTTATGCTTTTAGCAATTCCCATAATCATTAATTATCCTTTGTTCTTGTTGTGTCTTTAAGCAATATTCGATTACAGTAGTTGAGAGACGCTTCATTTCTCTGAGCTTTTTGTCAATGTATAACACCGTGAAAACACACATTATTGTTATTTTCAATAAAAAAATTAATTAGAAATGTGAATATAAAATAATACTTCTCTTTAAATTAATAACTCTATAAATTTATTTATTTATAGAGTTTTTACTGTATCACCCACCAGACAATATAAATGTTTTGTGGGATGTAACAGTGTAACCACGTGCTTATCTGACAGACGTATATGGGCTAAAAGAAGTTGGGTCCACTCAATGTAAAATTAACCATGCACGAAAAGGTCTAGTCTTTGCATATAAAGACAAGCTATTACCGAAGAAGAGATATAACCAAATATGATTATAATCTCTGATTTCAACGAGGAAGAAAAAGAAAAGGTTCTTGATGACCTAACCTGGAATGTGAAGCAAATACAAGACGATTTGTTGAAAGAGATACTCATACTTAACAGACGATCAGAGTATCTCCAAAACTTCCTTCATGGAAGCTCTGCTAAGGAGCTCTTCAAGAAGAACGTACCAATAGTCACCTATAAAGATGTTAAACCTTATATCGATCGTGTCGCGAATGGAGAGCCATCGAAAATAATATCGGCCATGCCCATTACAAATTTCTTGATAAGGTAACCTTGCCTTAGAGTGTCTTGCTTTTTTTGGTATTGGTATATAAAACTAATTGGTTTGAAACTGTTGTTATAGTTCGGGAACTTCTGGAGGAGAAAACAAAACGATACCATCGAATAACAAGTTCTTGGAAGGATATGCATTCATCAATGATCTTCTCGTGCACGTTATAAGCAAGTAAGTATATAGCTTTTTACTCCATATGTTGATACTTAAGATGGTAAATTCATTAAAAATCGAGAAACATGACTTTGGCCTAATCATTTATCCCATATTTGGTTTGTGCAAAATTCTTTGCCAACTTATTTTGTAACTAAAAAAATCATGATAATAAATTTCATTTATTATTTGGTTTACGAAAAACTCATTAATCCCATAATACTTAGGTACTTTGGTGCTAATCAAACCAAGAAGCCATGACGATAAATAGTTATTTAAAGGTTTGTTTTTGTTCTGTTTAGGCACGTGAAAGGTGTGGAGAAAGGAAAGGGGATGATGTTTTTCTTAACGGGCATTGAGTCCAAGACTCCCGGTGGCTTGCCCATTGATGCCGGAACAAGCTGGTACCTAAAGAGTGACTATTTCAAGAATCGACCATCTAATTGGTATTACTCTTATACAAGCCCTGATGAAGTTATGTTAGGCAGTGACATCAAGCAAAATCTGTATTGCCATTTGCTATGTGGTCTTGTCCAAAGAGATGAGGTGGTGAGAATTGGTACCACATTCGCTTCAGGTATGATCCGAGTAATCAAGGTTCTTGAAGATTCTTGGAAGGAATTGTGTTCCAATATCCGATCAGGTCATCTCAGCGAGTGGATCACCGATTCTGGTTGTCGAAACTCCGTGTCTATGGTTCTTGGAGGTCAGCCCCGTCCCGAACTATCAGACATCATTGAAAAGATCTGCAGCCAAAAGTCTTGGAAAGGTATATTAACAATACTATGGCCACAAACCAAATACATTGAAGCTACTGTTACAGGTTCAATGGCAAAATATGTTCCTTCATTGAAATATTACTGCAATGACCTGCCTCTTGTTTCAACAACGTACGCTTCTTCCGAGTCAATCTTCGGTATTAATATCGATCCTTTGTGTAAACCTGAAGACGTCTCTTACACGCTCATGCCCAATATATCTTACTTTGAGTTCATACCAGTGGAGGGAGGCAATGGTGATGTTGTGGACCTCGCAGATGTCAAAGTCGGGTGTTCTTACCAATTATTGGTGACAAATTTATGGGGTTTGTATAGAATGAGAATCGGAGATATTGTAAGGGTGGCGGGATTCTACAACAAGGCACCCCAATTTAGGTTTGTAGGTAGAGAGAACGTGTTATTAAGCATTGATACGGACCGGACAAATGAAGAATACTTGTTTAAAGCGGTCAATAGAGCAAAGCTGGTTCTTGAGTCATCAGATCTAAGGCTTGTAGATTTCACCAGCTATGCTGATATCTCCAGTAGGCCGGGTCACTATGTGATTTATTGGGAAGTAAAAGCTATTAAGGAAGACATTAAGGGCCTTGAGTTCAACGACAAGACATTCTTGGAGTGTTGTTTGGTAATGGAGGATGCGCTTGACGATGAATACAAGTACTGTCGGTCTAATGAATTTGTCGGGCCTCTCGAGATAAGAGTAGTGAATGATGGGACGTTTGATTCTCTTATGGACTTGTTCATCTCAAACGGTACTTCGATTACCCAATACAAGACTCCCACATGCATCACATCTGAAAAGGGCTTACAAGTATTGGAGACAAATGTGGCTGCTCGATTCTTCAGTACTCTTAAGTGCACCTGATGTTGCTTAGCTCATGTATGGTCCAAGAAATTGTGAGAGTGTTTGTTTTATCTGTATTATCTGCATTTTTTTTCTTTTTTTCTTTGAGACTATATTTTGCTTATATATTGCACCATTGATAATATGCTGGATTTGGATTGAAACTCAATGCTTTAAGAATTTCAGAATTATTATCCTTATTTCTTTCTCTTTCTTTCAGCAAATTAAAAACAGAGGTTGAGAGAATTTTCACTTCACTGAGCTTTGTGAATTCTCTTGAATTTCATTTTTTTAGTAACATACAATACTTTTTTTTTCTTTTGGTACGGCACTATTGTAAAAATAGTTGTAACCTGGAAATTTAAAAATCTTTGGAAACAAAACATGTCAAGATTCTGGACAAGACGCTTGAAACATACCTTAATAGTGTCAGAACTCTTCTCACAAACCCCTCAAAACTACACAAATTGCTTTCTTCTTGACAAATGTTTTAATACTACCCAAGAGAGTAAACAAACAGGAATCATATCACTAGCTAAGTGGTGAGTCCCAATCCAATGACAAACATTCCAGAGCTAGAAAATGGAAGAGGAAAGGATGAAGAAGAAAGACCTTATGGGCTTATGGGTTTTTTGTTTAACTGGGCCTTAATAATCATGTTAAACATTTTAAAAAAAAAAAACTATTTAGTATTTCAAATCCACATAAAAGTTGTGCTAACAAAAAAAAAGAGCCCAATCAAATGCCAAATGAGAAAAACAAATGAATATTTTTTAAAAATAATTACCATACTGTAATTAAATTACATTATATTAAAAATAATTACAAAACTTACCAAATTAGTTTAGAATATATAAGAAAATAGCAAATACGAGTGTGAGTAAGAATTTGATTTAATTAACATCATCACCAGATTTGTCTTTTTTTTGTTATATATCCACCATTATCTCATATATATACTACTTAAATCCACACTACTTGACATGTTTGGTAAACATATATTAAAAAAAAAAAAGTTAATTTATCTAAAAGAATGTATATTACTATTAGATAGCCATTTTAGCAAAAAAAAAAACAAAAAGAAACAAAAGATTTAGATATTGTTTAGTTTTATTACAGACAGAAAAGCATTACCAAAAAGATCTCACAACGTTACAATAATTCAACAATATATATATTACAAAAAAAAAACAAATAATTCAGAGAATAAATACGAAAAAACTTTGAACTGCTCGAAGCTTAACCAAAAAACGAGACGACGAGAGAAGAAGAAAGAAGAAAGAAGAAAGAAGAAGAAAAATCGAATCTTTCAGAAAGAGCGAAAAGAAACGAAGAAGAAGAAGAAAGAAGGCAAAGTGTCATCAATGGAGCGTCCTCTCGAAAGATCGAAACGTCTCCACAACTTCACCTTACCTTATCTCCGATGGGGTCAACAGAGATACCTCAGATGCGTCAATCTACCACCGTCGTCACATTCGCATCACCAATCTCCTCATCTTCCTTCTTCTTCTTCATCTCCAGATCACGCATCCCACAGATCCATCTCCGTCTCTGGAGTCGTGGCGGCGGCGGCTGCTGCTCGGCCGTGGAATCTGAGGACGAGGAGAGCTGCGTGTAGTGAGCCCGGTGACGAATCGAAGATCGTCGGAATCGAAATCGGCGTCAAGAGAGGTGTCGATGAAGAAGAAATGGAGAAAGATGAGAAACTGAAATTCTCGGTTTCGTTGATGAAGACGGAAATCGAAGAGGATTTCTCTAACATGATTGGGAAAAGACCTCCGAGGAGACCTAAGAAGAGACCAAGAATTGTTCAGAAGAAACTCAATGTAAGTCTTGTCGGAATTCAGTTTTATGTTTGGTCTGAAAACAAAAACAAAAATAAACAAAAAAAAAAAATCAAAAATCGATGCTTTATTGCTTTACTAATTTAATTTTTTTTTTAAATTTGTTTGGCAGACGATTTTTCCTGGATTGTGGTTGTCAGAAGAAGTAACGATAGATGAATATAATGTCCCTGAAGCTGTGGAAACGTGAACAAAGGTGTTCTTCTCTTTAGCAACCAAAGAAAAAAATGTATTCTTCTCTCTGTTCTTTGTTCTACTTTGAGATATTTATTCTCAAGTTTATTTCTTTTGTAAAACAAAGGGTAAATGTAGCCAATGTCTCGGATCCGTAAGTGAAGAAACCCAAATTTCTGGTTTCTATTACTTCTTGTTGTAACGGGGTTAACCGGGATTATCATCATTCATCTTTTAAGGTTTTTAGTTTAGAAGATTGTAGTAATGGTTTCATCACCAGACTAATTGTAATCTCCAGCTGTTTTTTTTTTTTTTTAGTAATGCAGTTGCTTCAGTGTCGTCTCTCTGTAACTTTTCTTGAATCTTGTCCATATAGCGTTGTCTTATTCTGGTATATTGATGGCTAAGATAATGCAAGATTTCTTGACTTAGAACCTTCTTGTTCTCGAGTATGTTTCATGGCTCGGTTTCTCCATGTCAAGAAAGTGCCGGGCTAGACAACAAGCTTCTTTGTACAATATTTCACATCTCTCAGGTTAAGATGGTTTCTTTCTCTGATCAGTCAATTTACAGATGCAAGTCGTAATTTGGTGATATACAGATTATAAAAGATCACTCATTCACTCCTGCATTTCGATTAAGCAAAACATGAATGTACTGATAATAATCTTTCTTACAATCTTTAGAAGCTTCTTATCATTGGACTTGCATCTTTGCAGAGTCCTCATGCTTTCATAGATTTGAAACAAGATGACTTCAACAAGATGTGTGCTATCAAATATTGTATGATGACTTCACAGGTTTCAGACTAGTGTCACAAAACCTGATATTCACACAGTTTTCTTCCTCCTCTAATATGTCCAACAGTCCAAGTACAAACTTTCTTTCTCGTACTTCTTGCATTTACTATTGCTATGCTATCTAGATAACTTTATGAGTTTGGGCTGAATTTGCGTTAATCCTCTTTTTGATCCTTAAAAGGTCCATCGATAACGGTTACTTACTTACCATTTCAACCACCTGTGAAAATGCAAAATTAATAATATAAGCAATTGCTTTCTCTAGTAATGAGTGCCTAACCACAATCTTTGGACAGATTACGCCTTCCATTATATTATTCCAAACTTCAACTTCTTCCCACCAACATATGAGTTTTATTCGAAACTTACAACTTCCATTGTCCTAAAAGCAAACTTTGACATTGGAAAGAGATCATTCTCACTCACTTTGACTTTTTTTTTTTTTTTGTCTTTTCTTGTTTTTTTTTTTTTTTCCAAATATGATCTGCACGGAGTCAAACCACCAGCGGATTTCGTTCTCGAGTGATCTTGGCCAAACCGATAAACCACCACCACCACCTGTCATGGAACCACCAGGCCTTATCCGAAGAGACGAAACTCTTCTTGATTCATCAAACTCTTTCGAGTTCCATATCTCAAACAACTTTGATCCCGGAGACTCCTCACCAGCCGATGAGATCTTTGCTGACGGCATGATCCTCCCTTTCCATGTCACCGCAGCTTCCACTGCGCCAAAACGTCTCTACAAGTACGAACTCCCTCCCATTACTTCCTCTCTTTCTCCATCTCCTCTCCCGCCACAACCGTTACCGGCAAAACACAGCGAGAAGGAAACCAACGGACGAGCGAGCGGTGCAAACTCTGACTCAGAAGCAGAGAAGTCATCAAAATCGTTTTGGAGTTTCAAGAGAAGCTCGAGCCTCAACTGTGACATAAAGAAGAGTTTGATCTGTTCGTTTCCTCGTCTCACGAGAAGCAACTCAACAGGTTCGGTTACTAATTCAAAGAGAGCAATGCTGAGAGATGTTAACAACCATAGGCCGTCGTCTACGTCTACTTCCAATATCTGTTGCAATTATCAGTTCAGGCCACAAAAGCATGCAGGTAAGAAAGGTGAAGGAGGAGGAAGCTTTTCGATCATTCCAGTTCTCAATGGTCCATCTACGTTCGGGTTAGGATCGATTCTACGTCATTCGAAAGATAAGACGAAGAAGAAGAAGAACAAGAAGTAGATGGTCACAGGACCAAGAGAGGTTCAGAGTTTGGATAAATTATTTTTCCTTATTTGAGTGTTGTCTACAAATTGTTGGGTGCTTTTTTTTTGTACACAATTTTTTAGTGTTACTACCAAACTCTTTAGGTTGCTGCAATATTTTGAATTGGACACAACCTCAATGTCATATTAGGCAATCAGACTAAAGTGGTCATATCTAACCGAAGCTCTCTTTAACAAATAAAATGACCCAATGTAATGCAAACAATAGCAAGTTTTTTTTTCTGATACAAAAGACTAATTACTTATCAAATTTCAACAAAGTGATAAGTAAGATGTGGGTAGCACCAATGTCATACAAAATCTTTATATATACGCCGGAATAGGTGCACCGTGCACAATGCACATATCAAAAGGCTAAACTGATTTAATTTATAGAAATGTATTAATGGAATAAGGTGTAACCGTGTAAGTAACCAACATTAAACATCTGTTTAAGGGTAGTTGAAAAGCCAAGTCTAACTTGACCCATTTACTTAATTAAGACTTTTAGTGATTAACATAATATTTTTTGTGTTTGAGAAATTGGACATGAAGACATGTTCCCCCATTTTTATCAGAAAACGACAAAAATCACAAATATTTGTGATTCACAATACAATTTCCCCATCGATATAGACTATAAAGACTTTTTAAATACATACTGTGAACTTGTTTGAAAAAATAATTATTTCAAATTTCTCGTTATGGAGTTATATTTTTCCCAAAATTACATGTTGTACACAAACTTACGTAGATCATATTAAAATCGGATATATAAACAAATACGAAATAGTTACAATCGTAATGAAAGATGGTTTTCACTGAACAGTTTCACAAGCGCAGTGATGCTATCTGAGATCGATGACATCGAACTTTAGATTTGGGTTCATGTAAACTTCCGTACTTGTATTGTAAATCGGTCCTCCGTCAGCCGGCGAACTATGCGCGTGAAACCCACGCTGGTCACAATTCCTTATCACCGTCATTCCTCCCGGCGTCGTCAGCCGGAATATTCCGTGTTTCCTAAAAAAAACAAAAATCATTTTATGATTTCTCGAATCATTTTCATTTAAGAACAGAGAAAGTTTTTGGTCTTCCGTTTGTTTATTACCTTGAAGAGTCTTGCGGCGCCATAACGATTGCCACAGCTTCAGGTAACATAATCTGAGAAACATTGTATAAGCCAAAAGAAATGGATCCATTGTTGATATCGTTTTATGCAAATATATACGTAATTTTCTTTTTTGAAGTTATCTTGAACAAATTTTTCCGTACCTGGTATGAATAGTGTGTGTGAACATCAATGGATGACATGAAACAAGACTGTGTCGGATGCGTCTGAAGAATGAAAGACAGTGATTAACAAGTCAGTATATATATATATATGTGTGACCATCTAACCAATATAAATGATACTAAGGAAGAAGACGAATCTTCAAGGATATAAAGTAGTTGATGTAAGAGATATCTGTCCTCACATGAATCCATCCAAGTGGGAAAAGGGATTGTTTGTCCTGTACTTCAAATATCTCCTCTTCGTTTGTGGCCTGACACTGTAGAGAGAGAGATAAATGTTAAAAGATTGGCATATCCGATGAAAAATTATATTAAGTAGTACCAACACAAGACTGAGCTTACCGAGTTAGCAGTTGATTCCTGCTTCGGTATGATGAGAGCTGTAATATAGAATTTTCTATTTTTCTGCACACAAGCGATCAACAAATCATTATTGCTCCATTTTTATATTGCATTTTTCAGATTTGAGAAATTGAATGCTATAGGCATATAAACACTCACTAGTGAACCAGCAAGAATACCACACGTCTCTAGATCCTTCTTGGTGTTTGACTTGGCAAGCCTCATAAAGGTATCCATCATTGTCGTTGCCTGCAAATAAAGTTTATCATAAACATTATGAAGACAATTGGGTAACCGAGCATAGAACTAGGGGATGTTAACCAACTTATTCTCAGTCTATTTTATTTTTCTTTAGATAACGTAACAACACCTGCGTCGGAAAAGAACAATGTTATGTATGTTTTGGACCCATCAACATAAATCTAGGTGTCATATAGGACAAACAACAGAACAAGTAAAGCCAATCACCAATCGATGCACCCCAAGTTCATTTTTCTTTTCCCTGATGTTTGTATGAGCTTTGACATCAGAATAACAATAAAGAGGGGAGAGCTATAGCAAACTTACAATATGGAGTTCAAGAGGAGACTCCGCCCGTAGAGACTCATCTGGCAAAGGGTTCTCTATCTTACATTCCGCTTCTATAGCTTCATGACATGAACCAGGAGCCAAGTCTTGAACTTCTGCAAGTACTGGAGGTGGTGAAGGTTGCCTAATGATATTGTTATCGTTAACGCTTTCTGGTTCTTCGAAAGAAATCATGGACGAAAGCTCTTCGGTGTAATTTTTCTGGACTTTTTCACTTGGAGTAGAACTTGTTTCCACAGTTGGCCTCTCAGGTTCATTGTTACCGCCGTTTGTTATCATTGGTTTGCTATCCGCGAATTGTTGTTGGAAGCTGTTCCCAATAGAGAGCATCAGTAGAGAAGGTTAACACATAGGCATGAGAATATCAAGCAACGAGAGCGAGAGAAAGTGGGCGAATATCAAGCAACGAGAGCGAGAGAAAGTGGGCGGAAAAATGTAAGCAATTAAACAAAATCTTATGACTTGCAGAATGGAAATGTACAATTTTTTAAAAAACCAGATGGTCAAACCTTGGGATTTCAATTGGCGAATAATCTATATTGCTTGGATACTGAACCTGATAATACAACAAATAGAACATCAGCTTAGTGTGAACTAAGAAGTGCATAAAAAGTAGCATGCTATATTATACCTTTATGTCATTCTTTGGAGGCTGCCACTGTGGACGGAGTCCTCCTGGACCCAAGATAGAATGCTTGGAAAGGCTTTCTTCCGTTGGTCGCATCAAATTCACTGACCTAGAAAAACATGCAGTTCATAAAAACTATGAGACAGGAACCATGAGACTAGGAAAAATGTGTAAGAAATACAGCTTAGATTTTCCATTGAGAACAGCTTCAAAAAAATAAAAGTGAAGACATACATCTTTCGGAAACGCTCATCAAGCGGTGCAACGTTCAAGAATTGCTGACCCCTGGAACCCATGTAGCCAAAATTATGTCCAGAAGGATTTATTACCTATGCCGAAAAAGAGAAACATAAAAAGGAAGAGGGGATGTTTATCTACCGCAGCTTAAAATTTTAGTATCATAATGCCATCTTTTACTAATAGAAACCAAAAGTTTCAACAACAAACAAGAGTGGAAAACATTGCATAATGAGTAGAACTATGTATCTATGGCATATGTGACTAACAAGAGTAAAGTATTAAGCACACCTTTGCATGATCATAGCTACTTAACGATGGTTTTACAGCCGAAGACCAGCGTGGCGAGGGCTTAAGTTCTCGAGGTATAGGCTTGGGATTTAGTTCATCAATCCTTTGCTGTACAACTGGTTTCAACTTCTCAAGCTCAGTCAAGACATCCAATAATCTCTACAATAGAAAAAAGCTCACATCAAACTACCGACTGACAGACAAAACATCGACCTTGACAAGGTGACGTTCATAAGGAAACATATATACATTACCATTCTCAAATACTCTTTGTTGCTTTTAAGAGATGTTCTGTAATCTCGATGAGAAGGTATAGTCTCGAGAGCCAAGCTATAGATAAACAAAAAAACAAAAAAAAAAGATAATTAGAATCTTGCTCTCTCTTCAAGAATGTCAAGGTTCAGTATATAATCCTCACCTCGAAAAACGCAGAAGCATGACATATAAATCAATTACATTCTTCTCAGCTCGAAATATGTTGGCCTAACAAAACGTTCATACATATAATTAGCAACTTCACAGAGAACAAACAAAAATCTCAACCAAAGCAATCCAAAATTCCACTAAGACTATACACACAAAAGCATCAAATAACAAGTGGCCAAGGCACATACACAAGAATTCAAGAGCACCTCAACAACAACAACAAAGGTGCAAATGGATCGGTAATACTCATAATATAAGCTAATAATAATATCATGAACAAGTTGGCGAGACAGCTCGATGGAGTAACCGTAAATCAAAATCTAAAGTCGAGTAGGATGGAGAAACCTGTTTGAGGATATTATCTGCGATTCTGAAGTAAAATTTGAGAGAGATACGATTGTCTACGCCTATTCTCCGAGCACTAGTGGAGATATCGATGATCTCACCAGACGAACCCATAGTTTGCTCTGAGTAGAGAGGATATAAAAGTAATCACGACGCTGAGAAGCAGATCTCAGAGCTCTGGGCCGATCGGTGACGGAATCGTCAGAGGGTGAATACCGACGGCGATGGGGGTGAAGAGGCCGCGATAATGGCGATTTTGGCGAGAGGAGGAGGAGGAACAGGAAAACGACGCTGGTTGAGTAATTTGACTTTCTTTCGGGGGGTAAAGATGTAATTCTGGATTTTAGGTGGGTGGGTTTGAGATTTGACGCATTTAGTTAAACCGATTTGGACCGGTTCCCGTTGTCGGCCGGAAGAAACCCGATTCACAATCCACTAATGATTCATATCATTGACTTTTTGACTTTTTTTTCTTTTTTTTTTCTTGTTGAGAAAAGAGTTCTTTTGATTTTTTTTTTCATCTATTATCATTCATTGTCATAATTCAAGAAGTGTCACTAACATTTTATTTAGTTTAATCTAACTTCTCTACTTTTTATCAACTAAAGTTTGTTTGCATTATGACAATAGAAAATGGTATATTAAAAAAATTAAAGAACATGAGTTAGCTAAATAACCATATTAGGGCAAAAACCCTATTGAATATCTATATAATGAATTTATTGAGTTTATAGATTTTTTTGGTCTACAAGTGGATTGGTTTAACCTTTCCTGCATGGGCTGTTAGAAGAGAGAGAATTTTGTTTTTTTTTTTAAATTTGCTATTATAAATAAATAGTTTTACCCTATTTAATTTTGTTTACTTGATGAATTTTATATTAATAATTAGTTAAAGATTTCAATACTAATAAAAAAACACAGTTTTCTGCATTTGCTAAATTTTAATTTTTTAAAAACAAACATAAATTTTTAATTAGATAAATAATATAATTATTTAAAAATATTAAAATCCATAATATCATTGTTTACTTGATGAATTTTATATTAATAATTAGTTAAATATTTCAATACTAATAAAAAAACACAGTTTTCTGCACTTGCTAAATAGTATCATTAATATTATTGTTTACTTGATGAATTTTATATTAATAATTAGTTAAANTTGTTTACTTGATGAATTTTATATTAATAATTAGTTAAATATTTCAATACTAATAAAAAAACACAGTTTTCTGCATTTGCTAAATTTTAAATTTTTAAAAACAAACATAAATTTTTAATTAGATAAATAATATCATTATTTAAAAATATTAAAATCCATAAAAGCTGCACATTAAATAAAATAAAAAACATTTTTCCAAAAAGAGAGAGAGA